>CANUEY010190241.1:0-53356 GCA_948099555.1 Croton setiger
TATATATATATATTTTATTTATTCATATATATAGAAATAAAATGTAATATATAAATTTAGATAGATATAAATGTAAATTTACACACTCTATTTTTTTCCTACATGTATTCTTTTATTAACATTCATAAGATTAATTTATAAAATAATACATGAAGTTAAATATGGAATATGAAAATAGTAGAATATAATATTTATATAGTTATTAAATATTTGTCTATTCAGTATTATATTAGAATTTCTTTTCTTGTTAAATATGTACTAAGAAAATAATCTAATGTTAATGTGTTTAATACTATGAATAATAATAATATAAATAATTATGTAAAGACGAATTTTTATATTAAAATATAATTTAAATTTAATTAAAATAATATTAATTATTAAAATATTAGAATATGATTTAAATATAATTGATTAATTTTTTTAAGAAAATGAATATAATTGATATTAATTTAAATTAATTAATTATCAATTAAAATAGTATTACTTTTAAAATATAATTTAAATTTTATTGATTAATAATTAAAATATTATTTATATTAAAATATCATTTAAATTTAATTATTTAATTAATAAAATAATTATGTAAATTTAAATTTATTAATTAATTATTTATTATAAATAATTATATGAAGATAACTTTTAATATTAGAATATATGTCAAATGATCCCATCTCACATTTATATATAGCATACATATCTTCTTCAAATAGTTTTTTTTTTTTTTCCCTCTAAATAGCCTTTTTAAACATTATTTTGCTCATAGTAGAATAGCTTGCGTCTAAATATAAGATAACCCCTAGATTCTGGTCCAAGCTTGACCTTGAGGCCCAATCCAATTAAGAGTCCAACAGATATTGTTTTTTTTTTAAAAAAAAAAAAAATTAATTAGCCAACTAGTAGTTATCGAAATTTTTTAATTTTTAAACCTTTGCCAAGTCAAAATTGACAAAAATAAGCTTTCTTTATGATAAACAAATAAGTCCTTTCTTTGAACTGTTCAAACACATTAAAATTCTGTAGTGCATATATTTAATTATTCTTAAAAATCCAGAATCAAATAAATGCGACTCATAGTGTACTTTATGAGATATACAAGCTTCATTAATTTTTGTGTATTTGTCAAAATCACATACTTAATTAGTTCATTTTTCTGTCACTATCCATATATTATATAATTATATCAACTAAACACATAGCATGCCTCAAACAAAGTGCTAACATAAATAAATAATAATATAATTTTTTTCTTCGACAGAATAGTTAGCTACATAATATTATATGCTTGTAAATGTCATATATAATATTTTATATAAAACTAAAACTAACAGAACATATCTAAGCAAAATAATGTGCAAGAGTTTAAGAAAAGTAGATAATTCCTTCATTTTTTTTCTATTTTCTTTTAGTATTATACACACTCATAATTAAATACGTATAGAAAAACTTAATTAATATTATATTATTTATTATTTGGGAGTGTGATAAGAAAGATGAAGAATGTGTAAGAATAATTGGAAAGATGAATATGTAGTATGAATGAAAGTAAGCTTTTTCCTATTTTGCTAACAGAAAATAACTGAACAAATGGGGTATGTGACAACTACACCTTCCCCAACTTTAACACTTTGCACCATTCAAATATTTTTAACCATTACAATTACAATTCATTCCTACTTTTCAATAAAGGAATTTGAATTGAAATTACACTCATTGTTAACCACACAACAACAGGAGTAATCATCATCTACGCTAAATTGACGAAAAAACGTGATATGAAAAAATCAAACTCGATATTTTTCGACAAATAAAAAGATTAACTAAACCATTCTTTAAAAAATCCAAACCAAAACCAAAAGAGGTTATTAAGCTTGGGCCGATTACCCAACGCACGTGCAATTATGCAGAGCAGACAGGCTTTATGTTGTGAAATTTTGATTGTAGATGGAAAGCAAACAGTTGTTGAAAGATCCTTTTCAATTCATGTCCTAAACCACTTTTTTCAAATTAATCTTTACAGCTTATGAAAGGAAAGGAATATTTCTGATTCCCACCTTGATCCTAAATTTCCATTGAGATTCTCTCTACAAAGCTAGAAAGAGAGAGGCCTCGTATAGGAACTTGAAATCTGCAAATATTAAGCTACAAAAAGCATTCATGAAACTAAAAAATTGTTGAAGAAATGGTCATAGTGAAAAAGAAATTACACTACTTTACAGATTACCTGTAAATTAGCTTATCACAGATATTGACAAGCAGAAATAGACAAGAAGCCAACTTGAAATAAATAAAAATATTCTCCATTCAAACACAATCTTTTTTCCTTTCAAACACCTCAAAAAGCTGAAATGGGTTCCTCTTAGTTAAATCCCATTCAACATGAAATCCAGTAACATATTAAAACAAGTTAGGCTAATCACACTTGCTAAAATTTACAGTAAGTCCCTATGCCTGTGCATCGATCTCAGCAGCAACTGTTATTGCATTATCAACATCAACTGATTCCTGTGGTGATACTGTCATTTCATCTGCTGCAGGCAATGCTTGCAACGCTTTTAAGTGCTGCGTATAGTGGAATTCAATCTGCAAGCGGTGATGAAGAGGCGTCGATGCCATTAGACCTTTCTTAATATCCGCTTGCAATTCCCTGATTGGAATTGCTGCCAAGAAACTCTTAATATATTCCTTGCAAGAGTACTTTCCCTGGCATAACACCTCCCCTTCATCTTCATTCTTCATCGATTCCTCGTGTTTGACAATTTCTAGGGCCTGTGACACAGGAGCCTCTTCCTTTGGGCTCATTTGCTGGTTCTTGGATTCAGCAGCATTTGCCACAGCAGGTTGATCAGCAACCATTTTATCATCAGATGGTTGAGGAACATTTGGCAATTTGCGAATTGTTGTATTCCTGTCGAACTTCAAAATGTAGGCCTGATTGCACCCCTCATACAGTCTTTCACCTAATGTGTCAATGATGTAGTAAGCTTCTGATTCAACTTTGAGAATGAAGAAATGGTCATTCCAACTAACGATATAGACCCGAGGCTCATCGTTGCTAGGTTGTTCTGATCCAGTGCCACTAATCTCGTCCCAGATGTTATCAAAAGACATTGCACCATGCAGAAAGTCAAATCTTCCCTCATCCATTCCATCAGGAAGGAAAAACCCAATGAAGGACTTGCCAGGAACAACAGAAAGAGAGCGAATTTTGGCTTGGAGAACAGTATCAAGGTCAAAATGCTTGTCGGGGAATTGCTCCCTGTAGATCTCGTTTTCACACAGATTCCTCCATTCAAGTGATCCTTCTCTGATAAGACTATCAAATTGGGATTTGATTGGCATTATATTTTGATTGTCCTGAAACCAATCGGCAATTACAGCAACAAGAGCTGTGCATGCACTTTCACCAGCTGCTCGCTCACTACGCTGATCAATTGAAGCAAAGAAGACATCAGTTTCAAGCTTCATGTGTCCATCGCGGCTTATTATTTCCTTACGTTCCCAACTGCCTATGGCAAAATTGTCGTCTCCAAAATCAGAAACTGATGATCGATTAGCAGATGAATCCTCGTCGGTCTTGTGAGACTGCAAAACAGTTGCCAATGTTAAGAGCAAAAACTCATTCCAATTGAAGCAGCGAATTCAATAAGAAAGAACACATATTGACAATGACCTAATTTATATCGAAATAACACCTGCAAAGCATTATTTTCGCGCACAGTTGAGTTCAAGTATAACCATGACAAATTAAAATATGAAAATACAAGATTCAAGTAACAGTTCTTACCACAAAAGCACCAGCATCATCAGAGCTTAGTTGTCTGCGATCAAAATCAATATCGTCCCCACCTTCTTCTCCATAAGCTTTTTTCAACAATGGTTCTCCTTTGGACTTAGGAGACCTGAAGCTCAGTTTCCTCTTCCTCCAAGGCAGAATGCTGCGCTTTGAGCTTTGTAACAGAGAAGGCTCCGAGAAATCATCAGTCTGCGAACAGCCCACATCTGACTTCCGATTGCTGTAGTAAACCCAATCCTCATATTCACCATTTTTCTTTATATCAGAGTACAATGATCCACCAGCACAATTTGCATAAGCCAATGTGCCATAACTGAAGGATTTTCTGACGCTACAATCCTCCTTAATAATCTCATCTGATTCTCCTTCAAAATCATCAACGGAGTCCGAGTCAAATGGATAGTTATATTCAACATCCTCACTTCTGGCAGAGCACCTTCCATCACTCCCCTCTTCCTCGCGGCAGGCCTTTTTTGCTCTTCTAGTAGACACATACTCAGTAAAAATTTTAACCTTTCTAAGGCCGGCTTTAATTGCAGACACCTCATCCTTTTCAGTTGAGACAGTTTCTCCTGATTGAGGTGGTGATGAGACAGGAACTATGGATCTCTGCACAATATCTGTAGTCTCAGTAGCGGTTCTCAGTTCCAATAAGCTTAGAGATAGCTGCATGGTTATAATAGGGATAAAAAGCTATCAGCACCTAGTCTCACAATAAAAGGCGCAAACCATGAGTAGAAATGGATACATACACAGAGCAATGGACGAGGCTCAGCAGTGCTTCCAGGAAGTAAGAGAGGGAGGCTTAATTCAAACTCTTTTTGTTCAGCAGTAGAAGCAAATTCAGCAAGGTTCAGCAAAACAGTTCCCACAGCAGGAACTTTGTTCTTTGGCCCTTGGCTTACACCCTGAATATAAGAAAATATTTAGTTAGCTTTTCCAATTTCTGACAGGAACAAAGGAAATTTTTTCAGAACATCAAAACTTTCAGGAAACATCTGTTCGAAAAAATCAAAATTCAATGCAACATAGAATTGAATATCAGAAATCTTATAGAAGTAATAACCGTTAATCAAGAACAAGAAAGAATATAACCCAATAATAGATAACAACCCTCCAACAGATGATTAATAATTCCAAACCAAAGAAAACCCAAAAACAAAATTGTAAGAATAACAAAAGCAAATGCAATTGATCATCTCTCCAATACCAATCAAACACTAATCTTCTTGAGAAAAACAAGAACCTGACCCTAAAATTATATATGGAACCAAATACAAAAGTATGCAAACAGTGGCAAGATACCAATATCCTTTTCTTTTTCCTTCTGTTAATCGAAAAATAGGACACATTAGGAAGAATCTTACACCCTCCAAATTGAAATAAGATATAATCTCCAAATAGAAAATAAAAAACTATGGAATCAAACACTCATTCTACAACTATGTATTTTTCAATTACAATCCTAAAGAAAAAGTATTCATAAAAATAAGATGAGGAGAAGATGAAGAAGAAGAAGAAAGAAGGAATAAAACTCACGTTGAAGACAGTAAAAGCGATCTCCCAAGGGTGAAACACATTCTCCTTCTGAGGAGATAAAGTACACAAATTCTGAAACTCCTCATCCCATTCAACGACGCCATTTTCTTCGCCGGAAAACTCCGCTTCTTTTGTGAAGTTCCTCTTCACCGTCCGCCTTAACGAACTAAGCGCAAATTTCGGACCTTTCCAACGAATCTCGACTGTCAATTTTTCAGAATTATTTTCTTTGTCTTCTAAACTACTCTCCTGGAGCAGATCCCAACCTTCCATCCGCCGAACAACCAACTTTACCTCGTACTTCCTAGGACCCAACAGCGGCCATGGCCGCCACTTCATCATCTTCACCACCATTCCTCAAAAACCTCAAATTGTAGGAATTACTCACCTCAGAACCTCCGAATCCTAAATAATAATCTTAAAAAATATAAAAAAATTTGATTTTTTTCCCCTCCCTCCCCTTCCCACTTGAACACAAGGAAACCCAAATCAAAACCAAATTCTCAAACAGTATACTTGTTTATCGGGATTTTAGGGAGAGAATATGCCGTTATCTGTGGAATGTAATTTTTAAAAAAGAAAAGACTTATTACTAGAGAGAGAGAGAGGAGGAGAGATTAAAGGAAGGGTATTTTATCTGAGGACAAAACAGTGGACTATGTATGGGGTTAGGAGAAAACTAAAAAAGAAAGCACAGCAAGTTAACCAGGGTTAAAAAGAAAAAGTTTGGGTTAGAAGTGGTAGAGGCGGAGGAGGTGGTGGTGGCGGCGGCGGAGAGAGAGTGTGGGTTGGACGTTGGGGTTTGAAGGTATTCCGGTTCCGGATGTAACGCGGTATCCAATAACTACTCAGTTGACCTTTATTTTATTTTATTTTTATATATATAATAATTTCTTTTTATTTTGTTGAAATTATTATAGATAAGATAAGATGGATAAAGCTCTACATACTCCCTTACTGCATCTATATTAGGAAGATTCAAATTTTAATTTTGAAATATTTTAGGAAAATATTCTATGATTCTGTTCTATTTAAAATTTTTATCTTCTTAATTTTGTTTTTAGAAAAGTGGGTAGTAGATATAGGAATATCTCATCTTTGTTTCTATATTTTTTATCTATTCATTTATAAAATGGAGCTCAATTTAATAGAAAATTATTATGAATGTAATTAAAAGAATAATTTCTAGTAGAATATAAATTAAAAACTAGGATAAAGAATAATATTTCCTTGCAGAATGTGATTGCAAATATTAATTAAAATAGCATTTTTTCACTTAACATTTTTTAAATTCATATAATTTTTAATTCAAAATAGTAGGATATTAATAATAGTATTACTTAATAGAATATATTATGAATATAAATTTAAATAATATTTTTGAAAAGAATATGATTATGAATATAATTGAAATAATATTTCTGAATAGAAATTGTTTAGGTTTATTTATAATTTAAATTTTAGAATAAATAATTTATTAAAGAAATATATAATTAAAATAATATCTTTTAATGAAATATGGTTTGAATTTTTTAATATTTTATATAATTCAAACATTAATGGAGTGAAGTAATTAATTATATGTCAATAATATAAATTTAGTACGTACTTTTTCGGAAAGGTCAATGCCTCCTATACACAATTAGCTTTACACATAAATATTTAAATTGTGTACTTATATATTGTTATACTATTAAATTCTCGAATCCAAACCCTAAATCGTCTTAATCTATTTGAAAATCAAGAATTCATTTCACCCTTAACAAGCCTTAATAATATATAAGAAAATCAAGAATTCAAATCCGTAGTCGACTTCTATTTATAAACAAGTAAGATACAATAATATATCTTACATAAGTTCTACCATTTTGACATACCATTGTTCGCCCTAAAGCTCAAGAAGAATGTTCTATTAACCTTTAATCAAATACCTATACACGAAATCTTTACAATTGTGCATGATAAACTTTTTTATGAAACTCAATTCCTGCAGTAATCTAAATCAATCCAGATTAATAATTATTACCCAAAACTAATATTAAACTTCCAATTCAAACATATTGTTAGGCGTATGATATTCACCGCCTCGACGATTTTCGATTTTGACTTCCTCCTGTGATTATAATTTTTCGTTCGAATTTATCTTTCCTTTCCACATCAATTGCTAATGTTATTTTTTTAAAGGGAAATTTTAGTAAATTGCAGATAGAAAATTTATTTTTTAACTAAATAGCATGTATGCTTAGTATTTAAGAAAATTATTATTTTTTATTGTGAAGAAAATATAAAAAATGTTCTATTACGATTATGGCAATTACCATGCTTAGCTGTTTGGGTTGATATTCATGAATTGTATATAAATAATATTGCTTGATCATAGGCTTAAATATCTATACTTATATGTATATATTCACGTCTAATAATCAATGAAAAACACAATCTTTTCTCTCTATTTTTATATGTTCTCATATTTTAAATAAATTTCATCCTAATTGATGACTTTTATGCCCCTTTGTAATCTCAGTCATGCGGTTTCACCGTCAAACTCTCGTTATCCACAACTAATGACATTTCCAAACCTTTATGGTTTGTCAACTAACAAAAATAAAGACATTATTAGCTTTCATCGTGGAGCTCATCTTTTTAATACGTTCATCTTTCTTAACCAGAACCGTTCCCAACGACAAAAGTTTAGAGAATTCGAATGTTTTTTTTCCTATTCCGGGAATCATGAAAAAAAGATAATGCTATTTGTGCAGTATAAAATCATATTAGAGCAGATATATTATTTACATAAATATTACAATTATTGTTATGAGCCATGACTCATAGTAACTTACGCACTACAAGAAAGTTAATCACAAATTCGTAGTTGGGTGGCATTAACTATGCGCTTTTGACTTATTAATATTAACAAATTGGTCATTACGCAGTATGCACCAATCACTGGTTCTGGTTTTAGGGAAAAAATACACTTTTTGTCCCATCTTTTGTAATATTATATTTTTCCTCCCTCATTTTTTAATATATTATTTTGTTGTCATGGTTTGTAAAATTAGACTCTTTTTTATCATTTTGTAAAAATTTTTATTCAATATTTTTCATAATCTATGAGGTACTCATTTGGAAAAAATACATTATTACCCTTTATTTACAATAGACTATTTCGTTCCATATTTTTAAATATTACTCTGTTTCACTACTGTATGTTGCAAATTAAATTCTTTATCCTTTTATCAAAATTCTATTTTAAAATAATAATTTTTGTATAAAATTTGTGACAAGTAATAATTTTTTTCTCGCCGAAAAATCACTTTACGATTAAATAAGTTTAGATAGTTGTTACAATGTGAAAATCACTTTACAATTAAATAAGTTTAGATAGTTGTTAGAATGTGAAAATAATTTGTAAATTCTAACCTAAAGGATTACTAAAATTCCACAAAATCTAAAATAGGTTTGATGTAACTACCAATTTAGTGAAAGTACTTACGAGTGAAATGTGTTGGTACAAAATGAAAAATAAATAAATAAATTAGTAGAGAAATGTAAGATTTTAGTAGAGGTGATAGTGAAAGAATAGTGGGAAATGGAGAAGGGTAGGTCATAGAGAAACAAAAGGGTATTTTATTTTATTTTGTTGACAAATGGCATTGCAGAGGTCCACACATTTTATTTATATGAATAATAGTATTTTCCATAATTACCAAAAATATATTTCGTTTGGTAACATGACAAAATTCAAGTTTACTCTCTTCTACTTAACGCAAATGCCTTGTTTGGTGCTAATATCTTATACATTTGGTTATCATCATGATTTCTTTTTCTTCTTTTTTTTTTTTTTTACTCTAGAATTTTATGATGTAATTTGGCACCCATTTTAATGGAAGAATTGAGCGTATTTAATCCAAAATAAAATAAAATAAAATAAAAATACATTTTAAAACATATACCAACAAAAAATTATAATATTTAAAAACTCAGAGAAATAACTATAATTTTTCTAAATTAAATATAAATATGACCGAAACATTCTATAAATTATTACCGATGTGAGTATGGATTATTTTAAGTTAATTATCACAGAAAAAAGATGAAAAAGAGTTTTTGAAAAATCATTTTCAAGGCTAATGTTTATTTGTCAAACTTAGACATTGTTTTGTAAAACTCCATGTTTAATGATATAATAAATAATATTTGAATACTACAAGCAATCAAATTTAAGATCTTACTACTACATATCTAACACACTATATGAAATTATATAGTCTAGTTTCAGTTTTAGACAGAAAATTTGGATTGAAATTTTGATCAACCGCTACTGTCTCTTTCGAGCTTTATTGTTGACATGTGTCAGATTTTGGAAAGCTGATGCACCAACTATGCCTCCATCAGTTGCTGCAGCGGTCTGCACTTGCAGATCAAAGTTCCAACATTGTTTTGTCTCTTTAAATCCATATTTTTCAACTATACTTTTTGAGATATTTTGTTGACCGGATGTTGAAAATAAATAAATATTATAAATTCTCACGTTAAGATTTTCGATTTAGTATACTCACTTCTTCCATTTGTCATCGAAAATGGAAGTCGAGTTTTAAGTTTGAACAATTTTATGTTTGGTCATTGTAAAAGTATTCAATTTGATCTTTTTAGTAAATTTCAGTCTCATAATTTTACGGATTTTTTTTTAATAGAACTAAAGTGTCTAACAATCACAAAACATAGAGACTAAAAAAAATATTGAATACTAAAAGACTAATTTTATCTAATTCGCCAAAACACAGTAACCAATAAATAGTTAATCTTAATCATAATATACCATATTCTCCTAAAAATTAATAAATAATTAAAATTCTTTGTTTCATGATCAATTTCATATATTGTAAAAAGAGATTAATTTTCTAGCTCAAAATATTAGTCATTCTTGAAATCTCATACGTTTATAATAGTGTTTTAAAAAATGATGTGTTTTAAAAAATTTGTGATGGTTTAAATTTGTTGAAAAGTTGGATAACACATTGATGTAGAACATTGCCACACTGCCAAATTGCATTGATAGATTATCATTACTCATATTTAAGTATTTACGATTTTCAAACAAAATAGACCAACAATACATTTTGTATCTCAAACTAACAAAATCGAATAAGAACATATAAACATATTTAAAAACATCATAAAGAGAGGAAGCATTAGAACATACTAGAAAATACATATCTATATTTCAATCACAAATTAATTTAGAACTTATAGAAAATAAATAAACAAATAGAAGCAAAGCAAAATAAAAATTACCGCCGAACAAATTTTCAGATAATTAAATTGGATTTGAAACCCTACTTTTCCTTCCTTTTCTCTTAACTAAAACTGTGCTGACTCTTTTTCTTCTTCACCTTCTAGCCTTTAAAAGCTACTATCAGTGTTCATCACCAGTAGTAGTCTTCATTTTCCTTCCTTTTCTTTATTTTTTTGTGTGTTTTATCAAATAAATTTCTAGATTTGGTGTCTTTTGGATCAAATTCTAGTTTATTTTCTCAGTTTATGAGGTTTGGTTTCCCTCTTTAAGAGAGTTGTGTTCTTCTTTGGGAACACCTTTTTTTTTTCCTGTTTGGTTTTGATATTTCATAGGAAGTTTTGCTAGTTTGGTGTGCTTATCCATTTAGCTAAGAGATTTTTGTTGTTCAAAAAGAGTAAATCAGCACTGTTCTTGTAGATTTTTCGGTGAGTTTTGAAGAAAGACAGATTGATGTCTCTATGAAATTTTCCTTGATTATGTTAGATTTGTTTCTTTAAAAATTATTGTTCTTGTAATATTTTATATCCTTATACTCTTTTCCTATTAGTGAAGATTTTTCAATATTTTATCTAAAAAAAGATACTACGAACAAGGAATATCAACAGACTCTAATAAGAAAATTTAGACAAGATTTTAAATGAGAAAAAGAGAGGCAGCTAGAGTTTATTCATTAAGTATTATAAAACTAAATGATTATAATTTTTATAAATTTAAATGGAATAAAATATAATCTTTCATTTATTATTTCCATTCAACCTGCTTGATATTAAAAATATGTCCTTAAATATTAAGGGGTTGGACTAAATGTTAAACAGTTTGAATTCAAAGTGCTCAAGAATGATTTAGGGTTTTGAACATATTCTATTGATATATTAGCACTCCTTAGATAGGAAGATTTACAAAGAAAATAATTAGCTACAACCCTATTGTATGACTATATACTTATCAAATACAAAGTAAGACTTAGACTTATTATATTACTTAACACTCCCCACAAGTGTGACATCCCAAAACCTAGCCTATGTCGTTATCGACGTCATTTCATGCATAACGTACATTTTTATTTAAAATGCATCATATTAAATTGAATATTTGATTTGAACATGAATTATATGATTTGAGTATATTAATGCATGAAATAAATATGTTAAATAAGTTATGTTTTAGGGTTTAGGGTTTTTGACTCGCGCGACCGTGAAACGTTGAAAATGTAGAAAATATTAAGTAAATGATTTTGATATTTTGAGATATGTTTATTAATATAATTTTAAGAGTTGTGGAACCCTAATTATACGACGACGTCGTACGGTTTCAGTTCCATAAAAATCGTCGAGGTTTCGGAGTCGAATTAGGGCACTGACCGAACCGCGAATAATTTTCGGATTTCGATTTTTACGAAACTTCAGACAAGCGTTATACTTATTATTTTGACACCAAAAACCATTTTAAAACTTGTGCTAAAGTGGATTTGGGCCAGAAATTGAAATAAAAACAAGAAGGAGAAAGTGAAAGAAAGAAAGCTTAAGTGTTAAGTTTGGTTAAAGGGTAAAATAGGTTTTTTGTGTAAATATGAAGTAGCTGCTGGAAAGGGAAGTATTAGGGACTTGGAGCTGGAGGTGTTAAGGCTATTAGGGGGCTGGTACACAGGGAAACAGAAGCTTTCGAAGCAAACCAGAAAGAGAGAGAAAAAAAAAGAGAAAGAAATAGAAAAGAAGGAAAGAGAAAAGAGAAAAGAGAGGGGAACCATATGATCTAATACCTTCAGAGTGTTCCTAAGGCTTGTAGAAAGAGGTGAGAAGTGATAGGAAGGGAAGATAATAGCTGGAAAATGAAAGAGAGAGAGAAAACAGAAACTGGTTCAGAGTTTCTGGGTTTTGAACCAGTGTTGAGGAAGCTACTTTGTAAGCTTATATCTTTAAATTTAGCATGCATAGGAGAATTTGGACCCTATGTTTCGATAAAGGGAGTGTAAAGGAAGAGAACGGTGGTCGTAGCTTGCCGGAAAGCCGCCGGAGGAGGACGTACGGTCATCTGGAAGTTGGCTGGAAGCCACTGGTTTTCGGGCAAAAATAGAAGGAGTAAGAAGATGATCAAAACGCAGGCAGACGCCGCGTTTTGATTAAAGGGGGCCGCGACCAAAACGACACAAAGGCGTGCGTTTTGATCAGAAGTCGCGCGTCCAAAACGCGCAAACTCTTGCGTTTTAAGCCAAATAGCGAGCCAGCACATGTTTTTGGTAAAACTTCTGTTTTGGCCCCTGAACTTTATTTTCGCATGCAATTTAGCCTTTCTAGGCAGTTTTTGCAATTATTTTTAATTGCAATTTGGTCCTTTGATTTTATTTAATTATATTTTGGCCCTAGAAACTTTTATAACTTATATTTTGACCCTTCCAACCTAATTTAGATGTCTTGAATCAGTTTTTAACGTCAGAAATTAATTTTGAGATCATTTATGGCCTAAAAACTCAAAATTAAATATTTTGTTCAATAATTTTGATTGGAAATTGGATTTAATTTATGATTTGTTTGATTAAAGATTTATTTTGGTTTTGATAATTATAATTATGATTAATTATAATTATTAAATGAAAAATATAGTTTGTTAATTATTTTTAAAGTGTTATTAAATTATTTTAATCACAGAATTTTTACGGATTGAGTTGGAATTCATGGAAAATAATATGAATTAATTTTGAAATTCAATTATTTGAGAGAAAATATTTAATCATGCATCATAGCACATATGGATTTCTAATTTGATTAATTGAACATTATTGCTATGTTATGCATTATAGGAGTATCGAGTTCTAGAGCGAGACTGAGTAAGCTACCCGAGACCCAGCCTAGCTCACAGCAGTGAGGTAAGTGTTAAACTCACTTACTTATATGTTTGATTTTAACTTTGTGAGTTTTCCAAATATGCTATATTGAACTATTTAGATCAGAACTGAAGCCCGATCACTTGTGATATATGAAATGACTGTTATATGATTATATTGAACTGTTTGGACCGGTACTGAAGGCCGGTCAATTGGAATTATTTGATATATGAATTGTGATGTTTGTGGTTCCTGAGTCGGTCCTGAAATCCGACTAGTTGAGTTATTGTGATTTGATATTGGATATATATGCTGTTTGGACCGGTACTGAAGCCGAGTCATTGGATTATATGAAATATGAAGATATGAAATGTAGCTATATAAATGCATTTCTACAGGACTTAAATATGGCCGTTGTGATTATCGTAGCCAGTGTTTGCAAATTTTACGAAAAAAACCTACGGTTTCTATATGATTTGACGGAAAGACCTATGGGTCCTATATGTTATAGATGATCTTCGGATCTTATATGTTAACAGTTTGATCTGCGGATCCCTATATGATTGACCGATGGTATTCCGGTCTTATATGTTCAATGGCCAGCTATGGTTACTTATATGCTGTGAAATTCCCGGGGCAACACTTGGTCGATAAATCACAACTAAAGAAAAAGGAAAGACATGTCATTGTGTATTTTATGATATTGCTTTGATTATATATGATATATATGACCTGAAATTGTGCAGTTTTGATATGTTTGATAAAATGACTTATATGTTGACTGTAAATGGTTTTGGTTTACACTTGTTGAGTATACGACTCATCAAAATCGCAAATTATGTTTTCAGGTCTGCAGTCTGCGTGAAA
Source organism: Croton setiger (assembly GCA_948099555.1). Taxonomy (NCBI): domain Eukaryota; kingdom Viridiplantae; phylum Streptophyta; class Magnoliopsida; order Malpighiales; family Euphorbiaceae; genus Croton; species Croton setiger. The sequence continues at coordinate 14,320 of CANUEY010190241.1, forward strand.
TCTGACACTTCACCAGTTTATGCACAAGTCGGTATAGTTGAAGCCTAGGCCTCTCTCCATCTCACCACATCATTTGTAAATGCTGCATATAGTTTTGGTTTATGCTTTGTTTTTGTAAGACATAATTATATGTTTTGTATGTAAATTATAACATGTTATGTTTATCATGCCTTTTGGATAAATAAGTCTGATATAATTTTTGGATATATGTAAATATTGGTTCGTAATATGTTAAGTTTGACATTTGCACAACGGTTATGATATTCAATGTATGTTTAATGTTTTAACAAGACTAATAGAAACAATTATGTTATATATAAAAAAAATGACATGTTTTATGACGTAAAGATATAAGTTCTAGTGTTACAACAAGATTGGGGTACCACTATGAACACTAATCTTGAACCGATGCGAAATAAAGATGGACTTCAACAGTGGCTTAGTAAGAAGGTCCGCTAGCTAGTCTTTGGATGAAACATGAACAATCCGAATATGCTTCCTTTGAACTAAATCACGTACAAAGCGTATATCTATCTCTATCTCAATATCCTTCATTTTGGTATGATATACAAGTTTTTGACAGGCATAAGTAGTTGAGACATTATCACAATATAATTTTGAGTAAGAATTTGATTTACCTGAAAAACCAATCTCAGCTAACAAAGACCATACCCACATCATTTTAGAAGCTGTAGAAGCTACAACTCTGTATTCGACTTTAGTGAAGGACCTGACAACAGATTTTTAATTTATAGAATACCATGAGATAGAAACCGAACCAAGATAGAGAATAAAACTCGTCGTCAAAAATCTATTTCCTAGATCCCCTGCTCAATCGGAATTTGAAAATGCATGAAAATCAAGAGAAGCTTGAGGTGTAATAAATATACCATGATCAATTATATACTTAAGATAGTGTAGCAAACACTTTAATGCATTCCAATGAACTGTCATAGGACTCTACATAAATTGAGATAACTTGTTAATAGAAAAAGCAGATATCAAGTCTAGTCTATGTCAAATACTGCAAGGCATTAACAATTTTCCTAAATTAAATAGCATCAATAATAGAATTCAAACAAGTATTTTTAACTATAGTCATTGATGTTGCAAATAAGTCAAAACAGGCTTGACACCATAAATTTTAGCTCTAATAAGCAGTTTGCTAAAGTAGTAGTGCTGAGACAGAAACATACCTGCCGAATTGGCATAAATATCAATTCCCAAAAATAAATTAAGGGATTGAAGCTCTTTAAGTGAAAACCTTCCTACAAGTTCATGAATAAAAGAATGCACAAAATATTTATAATTCCCTGTTAAGATCAAGCCATTAACATAGATTAGAAAGAAATAGACAACATTGTTCTTTCTAAAATAAAAGAGCAAATAATCACATTTAGAATATAAAAACCCAAAGTTTAAGGCACAATCTCTCAAAGCATGATAATAAGCTCTTAGAGCCTGACGAAGATCGTAAAAAAGCCTTAACCAGCTTACAGACATAATTCGGCTTCCTAAGGTCAACAAACCTAGAGGATTACTCCATAAATACTTCTTCCTATAAAGGACCATGGAGGAAGGCATTATTAACAACCAATTGACACACATCCCACCTATTTATAACAGCAAGTGTAAGAATAATTTTGATAGTAGTCGGTTTTAACATTGGACTGAATGTATGTCCATTATTTATCCCAGGCCTCTAATTGTATCTCTTTGCAACCAAACATGCCTTATATTTAGCAACAAAGCCATGAGGATTTTAATTAATCAAAAAACCCACTTACTACCAATCAAATTCTCCAAGTGTCATTATCAATAAAAAAAACGTAAATTCTAAAGATATGGCAATATGCTATTTAGGAATTTTCAAGGCTTGTGCTACACAAGTTGGTTTAATAGAATCAAGTAAAGGATGCCTAATGACTTGATGAAGAACTATCGGTTTAAATATGTTGTTTTGAGACTGAGTGCGCTTAGAGTGAGTATGTATATGAGCATAATTAAACGATCCTAAACTAGAAAGAGAAGACACGACTAGAGGTGAAAGAGAAGACATGACCCGAGGGGGGAATGAAAGACATTGTTGGAAGTGGATCAATTTGTGCAACTATCCAAGAAGACCCACTCAAATTAGGAACCAAATGCGAACCAGAATTTGAAAAAAAAATTGGATGACTATAGAATAAGTACTATCATCATTGACATCATAATCATATCAAGAATGTGGAGTATTTAAAACATGAAAAAAACAAATTTTTACCAGAAAATTCAGCTTAATTAAACTCAACATGATGAGAGACATAGACAAGATTACTATTATAATCAAACTTATTTTCAGTATAAGGCCTAAGACATAGATAACATAGACAAGCAAATGTACGTAAACTTAAATAATTTGGTTCTTGATTGAAAAGCTTAAAGAAGGGCAAAGAATAACAGAGAATCAGAGTAGGAAATCTATTAATTAAATAGGTAGCAGCTTGGAAAGCATATGACCAAAATTAAGGTGATAAAGAAGTAGAATAAAGGAGAGTTAACCCAATTTATTTGAGTGATTGGAATAGTTTCAACCTTGCAACTAAAATTCCTTTGACGAGCCATATTTGAGTCATTGGAATAGTTTCATATGCAGAATCAGTGCACTTGAGAAACAGCTCATGAGAAAGGAGCTTGTCTTCAAGCTCTTCAAAAGAAATCATTGAATCTCTAGTACGAACAACTGATATAATTTCCTTAAGTTCATGCCCAATTCCATCAATACATTAGATGACTAAATCAACTGTAGAAATAGGACTACTAGTTAATGCAATATCCTCAAAAGTAGTTTTAATAATCTGCAATTAATCAAAATAGACTTGGATTCCATTTTCAGATTAGATAGTTTCTCACAAAGAGAAAGAATCCTCATTGTAGATCAATTTGCAAACGAGGTTTGAATCCTATCCCAAGCATCCACGAATGTTATTACAAAAGAAATAACATGCATGGCCGAAAAAATAGTGGAAGCTATGATTGCAGCCAAGATTAGCTGAACTTGGCAGATCCAGAATTCATAATCACCATTGGGAACATCTTTATCATCTACTTGAATGAATTTCCGAGGAGGAAGCAATGTTCTATCAATATAACCTAGAAGATTATGACCTCGCAAAACAGGGACAACTTGGGCACACCAAGTTGGATAATTCTGTCATGAAAGTTTCAATGGAAACTGATCGGAGTTACAGGAGACAAGAGTTTATTTGAGGAATGGATAATATTCGACACACTACAGGCAGAAGCCATGATAACAATGTGAAACAAAAAGAAATCGTGCAGAAGACAAAAACGAAAGAAAAAGGATCAATAAGAATTGTGGTTTTTATTGCTTTGATACCACAAGGTTGTAGAGAGTGATCTAGGATTTTGAACATATTCTATTGATGTATTAGCACTCATTAAATAGGGCGATTTAGAAAGGAAATAATTAGTTACAACAACTCTATTATATAACTATGTACTCATCAAATACAAAGTAAAATTTAGAATAATTATATTAATAGAATTTATTTAAACAAATGTATGCATCTATTCTTGTTGCGAGATTTATGCACCACTGCTAGGTACGACTTAAAAAAAAAAAAAACAAATGAAAAGAAAAGGTTGTATTCTTTGAGCCTACTTCAAGAAATCTCCACGATGTAGTGGATAAAATTATCAAGTTATAATGGTGTATAATAGTTCCTAATTTCAGTAATTGGTAAACAAGTTGGTGTCTAATTTTATTACTTTTTTTAGGAAGAATTGCAATATTTATTTGTTAAAGGAAAAAAAATTGCTATATTTACTTTGGTACAAATGGATGCTATAGTAAGGAGTCATTTTCTTTAAAATTGGGAGTTCAAATGGCATTTTCGCTTACTACTTAGTCGGTTTTCATTGTCATTTCTTAAGTCATGCCTTTGTCATCCCCATCACACTCTAGTGGTTTTAGGGTTTCCATTAAACGGCATAGTATTACTAAGCCTATATTTGTTTTAATTAATATGCATTTTTTTACCCATATAGAGTACTAAGTTTAACAATTTTATATGTTTGAAATATTTAACTTCAAATGTGGATTTCCTTTGTTTTGAAACAAATTTAATAGTTACAAGAGTGAACTTAAGAAAAATTTAAATAAGGACTTATGTGATAATAATTTTGTAGAATTTATTTACAAAACTAGAATTTTTATTTTTATTTTTTATTTTTTCAAAGCTAGAACCTATAAACTTTGAGATACTTAAAATTAATTCCACAAATTGAGTTTTTAAAATTTAAATGGGTATACTTCTAACTTCTAAACTTAAAATTAATATTAGTAAATGGATTCTTTTAGATTTAGTAGAATTTAATAATATTTGAATTTTTTACAAGTTAATTAATATATACTAAAACTTTTTATGTAAAAAAAATTAAATATCTTAATAAGTTAATTAATTAAATCCATTGGCCAACTCTGCGTGTACAATTCAATGAATCTAGATTAGTTTAGGCTATTGATATGCCTAAAAGACGTCTTGCCTTGAATATTGGATGCAAATGCAAAAAAAAAAAAAAAGGTATTATTATTATTATTATTATTATTATTATTATTATTATTATTTTGAATTTAATTGTTAAGGTTGTAATTCTAACTTAATCAAAACTTTCAGATTTGAGTTTGAAGTTACAATTGCGGAAATTTAGTTTGAGAATGTTATCTTATTTGAATGTAAATCAATGAGTGTAGTAGTTTGAAATCATATATTAGATGAATAAATTCAGAAAAATATAAGAAGTCCACAGGGAACATTATTCAATTTTTTAAAAATTAATATAATAGATGAAAAAGTTGAAATTGTTTGATTATTCTAATTTCTTAGAAAATTTATATTTTTACTATAAAAAATAACATTTCTTAAAAAAGAGTGTAAATGAAGATGAAAATGGTGTTTGTTGGTTAATATGTGGAATTTTCATAATTCAGAATAAGCAAAGCCAGAAATTGAGGTAGTCCAACCAAATGACATTGAGTTGCATGTGCAGACTTGCTTGAAATGGTGGGTAAGGGATCAATACACCAACACATAGATAAACTCTTTTTTAGGCAATTCCTTGTGTGAACATCATAGAACAGCTTTCCATATGTATACATGAGTTTACCAACACTTTTCTTCCTCCTTTGGACAACTGTAGAATGATATATATAAACAAATTATTCTAATTTATTCTTAACTTTTAAAATGAAATTGTATTAAAATTTAGTCATTTTTAACACTAATGGGTGTCGAATTCAAAAAATAAAACATGCTCTACTGTAAAACAAAACTTGTAAATATAGTGAGAAGAGTCGAACTCAAGAGACTAATTTACCGTAAATAACCAGAATTGAAATTAAAAACAAACAAAATAAAGGAGATTAAAAATTAAAAAGAAATTAAATAATCAAAAAATTAAAGCAAGTGACAAAATTTAATATTAAACTAAAACAATCGGAAACGAATTCAGTCAAGGCATGCCGTGGTGCGAAGTTCGATTCGATTGATCATTGATTCAAGAATAGCTTCTTAATTAATATTACAAATAAGTTATAGTTAGGAAAAACGTTGACCCAACCAATTCTATCGTAATAATAGGTTGCTAAGTTACAATCTAATAACAACCCCTAATTAACTAGCAATTCTAAGTACGACGAATGATTTAATAGTTAATCGCCTTAAAATCTAGTAGAATCATACTCAGACTAACAGAAACTACAAGCATCCATTTAAATCTGATTATATTCTTTCTTAACATAACTCAAAAGGTTCTACCCAATCAGATTATATTAATTACTACTGTATCGATCTAACCAAACAATTACAGATTTGATACTGTCGAATAGCTATGGAAATTGCTACCAAATAAAACAACGGGTCCTGTTAATTCATTCAATAGAATTTCGCTAGAGAATATATTTTCCCAATAAATCACAAAAAGAATATAAATGCAATATAAATTAAAAAATTCAATTAAGTTCATTAATCTTACAATCGAAATCAAACTTCTACCTTGATTCTAGCCTTAACTGAACGAAAGAATCAGCCACGCATGGTTATGATAGAAACATGATGAAAAGATGAAAACCTGTTACGAAATAAGCCCACGCATGGTTATGTCCAATACTACAATTCTGTCACTCCCCTTGATGGCAAAAAGTGTTTATAAAAACCTCTAAAATGGGCTTTAAATACATATCAAAAGGTGTGGTCAACTAATATAATAAAAAGACCCACTAAAATTAATGATAAATCAGTCATCCAGACTCTAAAACGAGCAGAAATGATCACCAAAATGTTGCGGGCCAGCCATCTACTTAAAACAGATTACTTCTCTCATTTTCTGCTTAGTCTTGCCCAAAGCTAAAGATCAGACTGCCTTGTTTTTGCATTCCAAGAAAGGTTACACTAAGAATTTCTAAAACACTCACGCACACATACGAAGTTTGAATCAACAAATGTTTTATCGAGCAATAATCAAAGCATATAAATTACATTTTCATAGCTTTAAGAAAATCAAATTAATGAATAACCATAAGCTCTCCTCGCAGTTCCCTCTCCATTAATGTAGGACAAACCTCAACCAATGATCATTAGGTCTTTTATATGGATTAGGCTAGGGTGATGGTTACAAAAGAAAAGGATAATGTAAGGCTAGAGAATAACAAGAAAATAAGTCTTTACGTTTAACTACAAAAGAGTGATGCACAATGTAATTACTTTTAGTGCTTAGGTGGCGATTAATGCAACTCTTAACAAAGAAACAATAATAAACCAAACATGCAGCTTTCTTTTTTTTTTTGATGCTATTTTTTTTGTTTTTCTTTTTTTTTTTCTTTCTTTTTTTTTCAATAGGAAACTAAAATTTACATAATTAAATTACAAATCACACAACTCATATAGGCTATTTATTCCCAAAATCTAAACTCAAAAACAATAATATTAGCAGAAATGCATTTCACCAAATCTTAATAACTTACATATGCATACTCAACAATAATCAAAAAGACAAATTTTCTCGTTCAAATGTGGTAGGCAAAGGGCTTTTTGGGTTATATGGTTATATTATGGGCTATGAAAGAAATTGGAAGCACGCATTTAGCATACTTCGTAAGTTAGAAGGGGTAAAAAGAACAGTAATGTCAAGGTGGAAAAACGTAAAAGGGATTAGTGAATCGGCCAAAGAACGCCTAGATCACTTCCAAATTCGAGACTCACCTAAGATTTTGCCTCAAGAGAACGTAGAAGAAAGTTCTGGTGTTCAGAAACTATCCTAAATTTTTTTGCTTCGAAAATTGTTCTAAAAAACACGTGTTGAAAGAAATTAAGTTTTGAAAGACCAATTTTAAAATTCAAAGTGTAAACAATTTAAATCGAGACACACAAGTGCAATGACGGTCAATTTCAAGTATAGTTTTTGCTCGCTAAGTCTTATCATCTTAGGTTCTCGCAACGGTCAAAATAATTCCAAAGGCAAAGTTCTCCTCTCTAGACTTCCTAAGAGTTCCAAATCATATTTATAGACACAAATAAAACCAATCGAGTAATCCTAAAATCAGCTCAACACATCAAACATGCTAAAATTTTACTCAAAAATTAACATGAGATAAGTGCCTACATAACTCAACTAATTCAACCTAAAAGTTTCAAGTTTTTATCAAAAATTAAGCATATGGTAGCAGCTGTAATACTAGGAGGAATAATTAGAAAATCTTATCAAATGTCATAACTAAAGGTGTAAAAACTTGACAATAAAGAGTTATAAGGCATAACAATCAAACAACCAACATGGAAGCAACTGTTAAATAATAATAAGCTAAAAAATTAGCATCAAAATCATAGCTGCTCCGTCACAAAACAGTAAAAAATCTCAGCAAAATCATTACTCATATCAAATCCCCTCCCTACACTTATATTACACATTGTAATCAATGTGGACAAATACAATTAAACAACCAAGGGAGACTCACAAGCAACGAAATTAAAAAGAGTGAGAGTAGTTAATAGTGCCCTGTTTTCGCTTTGAAAATTCTGTAAATAGACCTCCCCACATTTGCTTACTTACCTACATTTGCTTAATGAGTGCTACCTTACTTAGTTGCCATCTAATAGAATTATGCAGTTGAATAAAATAAAATACGAAGTCAAATATACCCCTTACTAAAAAAAATTGAACACTAAATACTCACTACCAACAGACACAGTAAAAATAACACATAATACATGAGCTGTAACCATGTTATTTAATAACCTCCATAGAAACTTTGCTCTAAACTCCTGAACCCAAAATAACATAATATTCCCAGGTTACGGACGACACTATTCATGCAAATTTATTTTTTGAAAAATTAAGGAAAAATAAAGAAAATTTAGATAAAGAAAAAAACTAAGCAAAAACTAAATCTTAGGTTGTCTAAATCTTAGGTTGCCTCCCAATGAGTGATTGATTTTAATGTCTCCAGCTAGACATTTCCGAGCGAGCTCATCAATTGCACTCTCCACCTTTTCAACACTATCTATCTTCTTTTTGTTGGTACGAAGTTCCTTGAGAAACTTTGCATATCGGGGTATTTACTTAATAGCATCCAACAACGGGATATTCACCTTCACTTTGCGGAAAGTCTCCAAGATGTCTTTCTCTTTACTTTCTCTTCTTGTTTTGGCCAATCTTTCGGTTGTACAGTAAGTGTTCGGGGCTGCCGTACTTCAGCCTGTTCGGAAGGCCCATTTCGGTGAATTTCAACTTTATTTTCAGCTTCTTCCTTAAAACTGCTACTGCTTTTCTTAAGGGTTGCTGTGTTTAGCTCTTTACCACTCCTCAAAGTGATCGCACTTGCATTTTCCTTTGGGTTTACCACCTTTTGGGAAGGAAGCTTCCCTTACATCTCCAATCTACTCAAGGAAGATGCAAGTTAACTAATTTTTTGTTTCATATTCTGCATTCCATTCCTTGTTTCTTACTGGAATTCTTGTTGAGAAGTGGCAAGTGACCTTACAATATCTTTCAATGGTATTTTTGGGGGAGGAACTAGTTGAGGAGGTGGCCTAGCTGGTTGGTAACCTTGGAAATTTGGTTGTCTATTCCCATAGCCAAAATTTTGCTGCTTCCTCCACCCTTCATTGGATGAGCTTGGAAATGAATTGTATTGATTTTGAGGCTTCCTAGGAAATCCACCCATAGCATTCACTTGCTCTTGATCATCCTGCACTTGATAACACATGCCTGTTGGGTGATTGGGTGAATTGCATAGTCCACATACAGTTGCATGAGCTTTAAAACCTGCAGCAAAAGTTTCAAACATAGAAGTTAGCTTATCAAGTCTATCCTCCACAAAAGAAGTACTTACCTAGTAAATTTTCCTTGAAGGCTCTCAGTACGCCTAAATTGCTGTGAATTTGCAGCCATAGTAGTTATAATTTCTTTAGCTTGAGCTGGAGTTTTGTTTACCAAGGCTCCTTCACTTGCTACATCTATCATCTTCCTCTCCATATTAGTCATTCCTTTATAGAAGTACTGGATCAAAGATTGCTCTGACATCCCATGTTGTGGGCAAACTGCACATAACCTCTTGAACCTCTCACAGTAATCATAAAGACTGTCTCAAACTCGTTGGCTAATCCCACATATTTCCCTACGAATAATAGCAGCTCCGGAAAGAGGGAAATATTTCTCCGAAAATGCCCGAGCTATATCAGGCTATGTCATGATAGAACTTGAAGGTAGATTAAGCAACCACTCCTTAGCAGCATCTTTAAGTGAGAACGAGGATGCTCTCAACTTAATTTGCTCTTCAGTTACCCCTGCAGTCTCATGCTAGAACAAACTCCATGGAATTCCTTCAAGTGATTATGTGGGTTTTCATTCTTCATTCCATGAAAAGTCAGAAATTGATGAATAAGACCCAATTTAAGCTCAAATGGTACTTCCAACTTCGGATAAGTAATACACATAGCCTGTTGCTGTATAGGGGCAGACTGTAGCTCTCGAACAGTGCAGTTTTCGGCCATAACTTTCTCTTGGTCAATTTCCACTTGGATCTCTTCTTGCTCAAAACTTTCTTTTTCAATTTTAGCTATAAATTCAAGTAGACTAGCTGCTGGACTTTCGGTTTCAGTTGTAGAAGTCGATTCTACCCACTTTTGGTGGCGATTGTCTCCTTAATGAGCGGGTTGTTTTCTCTATCTCTGGATCAAATAGTATTGATCATTCAAAAAAAACAACAAACAGTAAATTTAACTAGTCCCCGGCAACAGCACAAAAATTTGATGCATGTTGAATGCACCAAAAATAAAATTTACCCTCTTACAAAACAAAACTTGTAAATAGGGTGAGAATGATCGAACCCAAGAGACTAGCTTGTCGTAAATAACCAGAATTGAAATTAAAAACAAACAAAATAAAGGGGGATTAAAAATTGAAAGAAAAAAAATTAATCGAAAAATTAAAGCAAGCGACAAAATTTAATATTAAACTGAAACAATGGGAAACGAATTCAGTGAAAGCATACCGTGGTACGAAGTTCAATTTGATTGATCATTCGTTCAAGAATGGTTTCTTAATTAATATTACAGATAAGTTATAGTCAGGAAGAATGTCGACCCAACCAATTCTACTGTAATAATAGGTTGCTAAGATACGATCTAATAACAACCCATAATTAACTAGCAATCCTAAGTACGATGAAGGATTTAACAGTTAATTGCCTTAAAAATTAGTAGAACCCTACTCAGACTAACAAAAACTACGGGCATCCATTTAAATCTGATTATATTCTTCCTTAATATAACCCAAAAGGTTCTACCCAATCATATTATATTAATTACTATTGTATCCATCTAACCAAACAATTACGGATTTAATTATATCGAATAGTTATGGAAATTGCTACCAAATCAACAACAGGCCCTCTTAATTCATTCAATAAAATTTCGCTAGTAGATATATTTTCCCAATAAAACACAGAAAGAATATAAATGCAACATAAATTAAGAAATTCAATTAAGTTTAGTAATTTCACAATTGAAACCAAAGTTTTACCTTGGTTCTAGCTTAACTGAACAAAAGGAATCAGTCACGCATAGTTATGACAGAAAACATGATGAAAAGATGAAAACTTGTTGCGAAATTGGCTGTCCAATCCTACAATCTCGTCACTCCCTTTCTGATGGCAAAAAGTGTCTATAAAAAACTCTAAAATTGGCTTAAATACATCCTAAAAGGTGGGTCAACTAATATAATAAAAGGACCCACTAAAATTAATGATAAATCAGCTGTACAGACTCTAAAACGAGCAGAAATCATCACCAAAACGTTGCGGGCCAGTCAACTACTTAAAACAGATTGCTTCTCTCGTTTCTGCTTAGTCTCGCCCAAGACTAAGGACCGTACAAGCCTTATTTTTTGCATTCCGAAAATTCAACAGCTTCAATCTTACTTCAAAACATTTCAATTATGCTACTTTTTGCTTTATTCACACCAAATTCAACTTCTACTAGCACAAAAATAATAAATAAGTAAAACTACACTTTTAGACACAAATAACACAAAATCAACACAAATATAAAAAATAAAAACAAGTTGAATTTGCATGTTATTAAACACATGATTTGTTTATCCGCTATCAAATGTTAATATAAAAAATATTATTATATTGTTTTTATAGAAATTATTTTGTGGAATTTAAAATGATAATCTATTTGATTAATTTTCCTATGATTTATAAATTACCTAGCTTCTTTTCAAATTTAATTTATTAATTTGGTAAAGTATAGAATAGTGCAGCGGTCAAGCACCATGTGTCATATAATATTTTAGTTCAATGGCAATATCAATTTTTTATTCACAAAATCCTATTTTTAATGATCGACTTTAATTTAATCTCAATAAAAAAAATTTAAAAGTTTGGTACACTTTTGAGGCTCTGATATGCAGTTGTTTGAGAGATATGACTTCTTCATAGATTAATTCAAAACTGAATCAATTGAACTTTACTCAATGTTTTTTAATTTTTTTTAGCTTTATTAAAATCTTATTGTTATATAAAAGATGGGCCAATAATATTTTTAAGTTTCATACTACCACATTTTTATACATTAGGTTCTTGACCTAACTACTCTAATTATACTCTCATACTACCAATTTGATTGCTACAATCACACTTAAATGAAGAGAGCATGTACTCTTATGTTGTGGCCCCAACACAAGATGTTTGAAATTAGGGCAGTACATTCGATTAATTAAAATCAAAACCGAACTGAAAGTTCGAATTTTTTTTAACCGAACTTAAAAATCGTTAATCAAAAATTAAACTAAAAATTAATCGATTAACCGATAATCGAAACGGAAAAACTAACTAAAACCGAAAATGTAACTGAAAACGAAAGGAAAGAGGGAGAAAACCAAATCGAACTAATTGAAAAATTGAAAGAAAATAAGGAGAAAACACTAAACGACATAGTTTTGTATGTTTAGTTCGGTTTTTCGATTAATCAAACTAACCGAAATTTTTCAAGAATACTAACTGAAAAACAAATTAAAATTTTCGATTAACCAAACTGAAAATAACAAGAAATTCAATTAATCGAACCGAAATTTTTTCAATTTTTAATTCGGTTTTCGTAGAAACCGAATTGTGCTCTCTCCTTGCTGAAATCCATTAAAAACAAAAAATATGTCATTTGTGTTGCCTAAATTTTTCAATTGACCGGACAACTTGATCACAACTTTGCTGTTTCTGGTCAATTTGACCACAAACCCAATAAGTGGGAAAAAAAAAAATTAAAAAAAATTGAAGGAACATAGAACGACGATTTGTGACATCAATTTCCGGCATCTTCCAACGAACTTTGCAAATTTCGGCAAACTTTGACATCTTCTACACCTGTCTACACCGATTTCTGGCATGTTTTTCATTGGCAAGAGACGCAAGGGAGTTTTCTTGGCAGAATTATCAACTCCATCTTGGATTTGGCTTGGAAGGAACCTGAAGCATCCATGACAAATCACTCTCTTTACTGGAAATATGGTGGGATCGGTAAATAGATTAAAAGCAAAATCTAATCAGTCAAAGTGAAGAGATGATTTGAAGTTCAAGTTTAGCTGGTGTGACAGTGCAGATCCATTTAAAGTTGGCCACTGTAGAGCCTCAAAAGAGAAAATCAAAACAAAGTCAAACACTAGGTTATAGATTCATCAATGGCATTTTAGGAATTTGAAAAATATTTTAACGGTTTTGGACAAAAAAATTTAATAGAATGACAAAAGAATATATTAATATAAAAGTCATCAACAAAACATATGATTTTTGAAAACTTAAGGATAAAATAGTATCCAATGACAAACATTTTAATTCCCTTAATAATTTATAAAAACTAATTTTTTAGAATTCATAACTATTTCCTTTGTAAAACATTTTCCAAATCCCACGAATGAATTTGAACTTTTAAATTCTTTTATAAATGAATTTCTAATAAATTTATTTACAAATAAACTTAATATATTTGAAATAAATTAATTAAAAATTTCAATTAATTTTTTAAACACGACGAAATGGATTCATACATTAATTAGAAAATTTTCTATTATTATTAAAAGCGAAGAAAAATAGTTTACCCAATATTTGTTGTTCCACAAAAACTTTTATAACATGAACAAAACATGTTATTGCATAAATTTTGTGGTTATCCTTGCTTCACTAAGTGTGGTTGATATTTTCAAACATTGTATGCGATTGGGTTTGTTGAGAAGGAAAGAGTTTTGACTTTGAAATGGAAGACATAATTAGGTGGGGGCCAAACATTTATATTCCCACTTTGGTTAATTTCATCCTCAACCTCAATTACAAATTTGAAGGAATCCCATGGAAATGTACATATTTCTATAGTTGTTTGCCAGCCTATAAGCACCATTATTTGCCATATCAAACTCCATTATATAATTAATTAAAGTTTCCTATTTCATACAAAACAAGTCTTGTCTTCATGACTAAATTTCTCAAACCAAACTCATAATATAGCTTTATTTCTAACTATTTTCTTAATTGGTTGGTGCATTCCATTCCATGCCTTTAAGTTAGTTTTTCATATTTATCTTTTCTCTTTATATTGTTGTTGAGTTCATAATCATTTTTCTCATATACAAAACTTCGTTATAACTAACTCAAAATATTTTCTATCATTATAGGCTATTTAAAGGTGGGAAAATGATCCATCAACGTCTGGTATTGTTAGTTTTTTTATTACTTATGTAGACACTGATTTAGTATATGTTATTTTTAAGAAAGAGTTATCTAACGTTATATCGGTCTATAAAAAGAAGAGGAAAGAGGAGGAAGTGGTGTAAAGTAACAAATTTGGTTATAATTAAGAATTTTTAGAAGCAAGCATTTTTAATTAAAGAGAGTTAATGCAATGTATGACACAATACAAGCTCTTCCTCCAACAAGTTCATACACCATCCAAAAGTGGAACATATACATAATGGTGACGGAAAGAAAGAGGCAACCAACAATGAAAAGTGGTGAACAAAGAATCAACTATTCAATGCCTCCCCAAATGGAAATGGAATCAATCAAGGAACATGCTCCCTTTTAAATTTGCAAAAATAAAAGAGTAAATGGAGGTTCTAACTTAAAATAAAAGGTGTAGAGTGGACATGATTTTCTTCAATTTAAGGGCTACATTTAGATATAATAGATGGGCTTTCCAAGGATATATAAGTGGTGATGTTGTGTGTTGTTTTGAAAGGAAATAGCAATCTGTAAATAGATGTCCAAAAAACAGTTGGGTTGGGCATTTTCGCTTATTGGATTTCAATTGTCTTAGGCTCATTACATACTTTTTTATTGGGTTTGGCTTCTTGTTCACCCAGCTTAAACATGTGGGTGGGTGGAGGGTCTTCACTCTAAGGAAAATGGGATATATATATGATATTAGGCGTTAATTTAAATAATAATTTCTAGCCTTTAATTTTTATTTTTATTTTCAATCAACTACTCAATTTTTTATTTAATTAAAAATTGACTCATTATAAAAATAATATGAAAAATATTTTTTAGTTAATGTTATACTGCTGTTGTATAAGTATAAAAAAAAATATTGACCTGCTGTTATACTATTTTTGTACTCCTATTATAAGGTTATTGTTTAACTATAGTTGTTATATATACAAATTTTGTATTAAAATTGTATAGAGTTTTTTTTTTTTTAACAAAAGGTTGGATAATGCAATTAAAATTTAATGAGTTTATTTTTTTTTATTTTTTCTGGTTTAGACAATTTTTTAAATTAAAATAAAAAAGATCTGTTTTTATATATTATCCCTTAAAATTAAATATAAAAAAGGGTTTTGTTTTTGGTTTCTTTAGACAAGCTTGCTTCCTCTTCCGCTTTTGCTTATGTTTTCTCTTTCTTCTTTTCTCTCTACAACACAAATGAATTCTTCTATGAGATCTTTATCATCATCACTGCTTACCGCCAAAAGCAACTGATCAATCTTCGACCAAATCGTTTCTCTTCTTCTTATGGGATTAAAAGAAACCATATCTGAACATGTAAAGACCTAATTTCATTCTAGATCGAGATAACATGTTTGATTAAATTTTTATTTCTTGTTTTTTTTCCTTAATGGATTTTGTTTTCTTCTAAATCGGATTGGTGCCTTTTTCTAGCTGTTATAATAATTCTACATTGAAAATTTGAAGACGGAACTTGAAGATGAATTGAGAGTGTATGTTGTTCTTCAAAGGTATTTTGGCAATCTTTTTCTGTTTTTAGTTTCCAAAGGCTGATTAGAGAAATTGGCTGGAGTTTTGTAACAGATTTGAGGTTTTAAAACCATACAATAATTGTATAAAAATAATATAATAATTGTATAATTTTTTTTAAGTTGTATCTGTGTTATAATTTTTTATCTATTTTGTCTATAATTTACACATATTTAGTTCATATTTTTTTATTTTTTTTAATATCTATTTTATATTTTTTTACATGTTTGTATAAATTTAGTTTTAATATTGTAAATGCATTGAGTGTGAACAAAATCTGTATAATAGTATTATAAAACTCATATATTTGTTATAAAACTCATACAATAGTAGTTATAAAACTGTATAATAGTTGCACTAAAAACTGGACAATAGTTATATAAAAATAATACAATTAGTAAACATTAAAAAAGGTGCACTTTGTAGTTTGTGTTACTTGAGCGCGTGAACTACATGCGCACGTGTCCATTTTTATTAAGAGTGGGTCTGTTATTTATTTATTAGTCATTTTTGTTTAATAAATTTATCATGTGTTTTTTTGTTTTATAAGTTTCTATTTTTTACATTATTTTGCACAATGAAATTCTTTTACAATTATTTTTATTTTTGAGGTCAAATCCCTCACTCCCTCATGAGAGGTCAAATCCCTCACTCCGTGGAAAATTGGAATAGTAGATACCATAAAAATAAAGTTTGATTTAAGTAAATAATATTTTTATATTTTTATTAGTTTTATAGCACTTTTTATTATTCATTTACCTTATTTGTCCTTATTTAATAATTAAAATTTTTATTTTTCTAAACCAGCGGTTGGAAATAAATTTATTTGCTTTTATTTTTTCAAGTGTTCATTGTCTCAACACCCTGTCGAAGCACCTCCACCGGTTGTCATCTCTGTCAATTGGTGAAAAATACATTTATTTCATTTTAATTTTTTTTCAGTCATCATCACTGGTTGCCGGCCATTGAAAAATAAATTCATTTACTTTTATTTCTTTTCACCGTTGACTATCGGTTGCCAGAAAATAAATTTATTTCCTTTCAACCACAATATATAAATTTAATTTATTTTATTTTCTTACGAAATTTTGGTATATAAATTCATTTTTTAATATATTTTCTATACAAATCCAGAAAATAAATGGTGGAATTGTTCATATTCAATTGGTATTAATCCTAAAAAAGAATAAGAAATTTGATAAAATCATTCCATACAAACTTTGTATACATCACAATAGAGCATTATACATCACACCGGAGCATACATTACAAGCATGAAATTATTTACATTGACATTTTAATTTATTAGAAATAGAGAGAAAAATAAAAATAAAAATTCATGTAAATACTAAGAAAACATGGTAGAACAGTAAATTTCTTATGCATCAATAATCAGACGATCTTGATTGGAATTATAGAAGTAGAGGCCGAAGATTTATTATCGGAATTTTGATTGAGTGGGGCTCCGACATTTTTGTCGACATCGTCTTTTTAGAGAACTTTTCAGTTTGCTCGCAATTTCTAACAAATTTGGCAGGCTCAGATTCCTCTATCTTGCACTATGAAGAAGAAAAAGAAAGGGGTGGCACGTTGTGGGAGGCATGTTTTTCTTTTGGTATTATTTTAGAAATATTTAATTATTTTGTGCTATGACTTTTGTGTTATTTTATAAAAGTGAAACAATATATTTGTTTTATTTAATAAGTTTGCCTCTCTAATATCAGAGATATGAAAAAAAAAAAAAAAAAAAAAAAATCCCTTTTATGAAACTATACACGACAAATTGTTACTACATACATTTGGTTATTTTTATAAAAATAATTATAGAAATTATTATATTTTATGCAGGTCATTTTTTAAAAAATAAAATAAATTATAGCATATCTTTCAAATTTTGAAAGAGTAACATATAAATTTTAAATTTTATTATTATTATTATTATTATTATTATTATTATGTGATTGGACGTGTGATCTGAGACCATTAGATGAAAGTCTAAGGAACACAGAGCATTTTGAGACTAAGGTTGTTGTTCGTTATGAAGAAGAATATCGCTCGTTGCCAGACTGTTTTTTGCTTTTGTTGAGTAATACTGTAAAATTCGAAGGAAATAAGATCATATTTAAAATCTACAAATCAAAGATTTCTGATGATATTGAGTTTGTGAATTTTTATCACTGTTATAACTTTTTTCTATGATTGACATCAAATTTCAATTAAAACTTTATACTTAAGGTAAAAGATGAAATTTAATAGCAAAAATTACTCAATTTTGAGTGGAAGATACAATTTTGTTCCGATATACTTTATTAATTTGTATATACATTTTTTGACTTTTATTTATTAATTTTTTATTTGTTAGTGCTATTTTTTTTATTTGTATATATATTAATTTATTAACTTTTGTTTACATATTTTCATTTACTGGCATTGACCATTCTTAAAAAAGTTTTTCAGTTAGAGTCATCGAAAATTGATTCACGACAATGGTGTTTAGTGAATTTTTAAAGAATTTTAAAATTTTTGTACATTTATAAAATTTTAAAGAAATATAAAAAAGATAATTATTTTAAAGCGATTGAGAGTTTAATCTAGTGGTTAGTGTGTTATGCTGACCATGAATTTGAATCTTCAATTGAATGAGTTGATAGAGTAGAGCTCTAATAAAGGTTATGTTATACATGCTTACTTATCATTTTCTTCTATTTCTCTCACTATTTTATTATTTTTCTCTTCTTCTTCTTTTGCAAATGTTATGAGGAATTCGTGGATAGCCCTTAAGAACAAAATTATTTTTTTCTTATTTTTACAATAATTATAATAATAAGGTTGTGACCAATTTTATTTATGTAATTTATTATAATTATAATAATTATAATAAATTGTAATTTTATTTATTTATGTAAATTTATTGTAATTATAGAGTTCAACATTAAAAAAAAAATTTAATTTTATGTTATTTTTAAAATTGGTCACAACCTTATTATTTTATATATATATATATATATATATATATATATATATATATATATATATTATAATACATTTTATTATTTTATGAATAATAAAAATTTAATGTGAATTAAAGTTGACTTAATAATTTTCCATATAAGAATTTTTATTTAAATTTTCCTGTATTTGATAAAATTATATTTAAGATAAACATTTTGTAGATGATACTATTAAAATTAATGTATACAATCAATTATTTTCAATAAATTCTAAAATAATCAATTATTTTCAATAAATTATGATTATTTTATTTAAAGTCATAAACTATAATTAGTTAATTTATTTTTTTTTTTACTATAGAGTATATTTGAACTTAAAGTATTAGGAAAAAAAATTAAGACAACACTGCAAAATATTTGTAAACAAAAATTATTAATTATTGTTAACCAAAAATTTAATCTTAATATATATATATAATAAATCTAAATCAATATATTTTGTTGGCTTATGAATAATAAAAATATTTCAATCTAAATTAAAGTTGTTTTAATGATTTTCTACATAAGAATTCTCATTTGGATTATTTTTTATTTGATAAGATTATATTTAAAATATATTGACCAAAATAAATGTCTATAATCAATTATTTTTAATAAATTATAATTATTTTATTTAAAATAATAAATCATAATTAGTTTATTTATTTTTTTTACAAAAATTGTATAGGATTTTAACAAATATATTTGAAAAATTTTTTTTCTTAAAGTATTAGAATAAAAAATCAAGAAAATATAAGAAAAGATTTAAAAATAGAAATTATTAATTATTGCTGACCAAAAATTTGGTCTTAAAATTAAATTTTTAATTCAAAATCATTAAAACAAAATTTGGTCTTGAAATTTAATGTTTAATTCAAAATCATTAAAATAAATTTCCTTTTAAAGTAGAAATTCAAATTCAAATTTGATTTAATTAAATTAAATGGACATATAAATTTAAATTTGATGTAGTTAAATTAAATTGAGATATAAAGTTAAAATGAGTTGTATTTAATAGTATCAATTTAGAAATAGTTTCCAAATTTAGTTGAAAATCTTGTTATATTATATATATGGGTAAATTATTTATAGGTCCCTGAAATTTTGCCTAATATACTCTGGGGTCCCTCTATTTTAGAAATTGTATCATCGGGTCCCTCTGATTTTAAATATTATACGATCAGGTCCTTCCGTCTAGTTTGTCCGTTAGTCAATTGAAAAAGTCAAAGGATTTGCAGTTAAATTTTCGAAAATGCCAAAAATATCCTCCCCAATGTATTTGAGAACAGAAAAACAATTATTCAGAAAGAAGAAGAACGTAAGAAAATATCCAGATTCCTCTCTTTCTCATTATTCTCTCTCATCTGTCTTCCTCAATCTTAGCCACGGTTAGGGTTCAATGTCGGTTTGTTCAAATGCAGAAGGTGGCCTAGGCGTACGATTGTGTGGAAAACAATGCAACATCTGTTGGAAGCCCGCTATAATTAGGATTTCACAGTCGGCTAGAAATCCTAACAGGCTCTATTTCTGTTGTCCTGAAGATGGGTGTCAGGGTTGGCTTGGGTGGTGCCTAGATGCAGAAAATGTGAGGATGAGAGGTAGTTTCCGAGAACTGAGGAATGAAGGTGATGTGGAAGCAAGTAGAGAAGAGTGGAGGAAGATGGTAATGGAGATGGCAGCAATTAAGACAGATTTAGGGTTCCTGAATAACTGTATCTAGATGTGTTTATGTGTATGTTTGGTTATTTTAATTGTATTAGTGTTTGTAATTGGGAAGATAATATAATTGACAATTCTCCATTAATGAAAAGAATTCTTTTATCCAAAATGTGTGTATGTTGTTGTCCATTGATGAAAAACAGTCTGTTATCAATAATGTGTGAAGTTGTTCTGCTGTTCTAGTTTTTCCAGTCTCAGCTGAGGAAATATGTTTGCCTAAAACTTTCCACAAGCCTCTGAAATGGCAGTTGGTGTATGTTTGTAATGTTAGTTGAGGTTGGAATGGACTTTACTTGTATATGATGAATGTTTGAATGATCTGTGAGAAGAGCAAATTGAAAGTAAGGGACCTAGCAGTTTGATATCTCAAAGTACAGGGACCTAATAGTATAATATTTATAAACTTGGGGACCCAAGAGTTTTCCTATTATAAAAGTAAAGGACCTGAGAGTATAATATTTTGGGATAAAATTGGCCTTAATGGAGCTGAAAAGTAGAGAAACCCAAACCTGTGAACCAAATATAGAGAGGTCCAAATACAAACACAAAAAATAATTTCATTGCAAACAGTTTCACAGAACAATGACAACACATAATGGAAGACAAACTGGGAGTGAATTAAGCATTGCATACCAAAAATTAACATTGTTTCATGTACAACATGTGAGCACTTTCTACAAATGTAACTGCTAAATGTACAAAGTTTTTAGCCTAATACAAAAATTTAATGTTGAGTTACTACATTTGATTTCCCCTCAGAAGGAGCAAGTCCACCTACATTTCTACACTTTCTGCCCCTGCTGCAGATTGTGAATGTGAAGGTGTTTGTGAACCAGCAGCTGCAAATGAAACAACAAGTTAAGAACTAAACTTGAACTTATAAGACTTAAATATTGGCTGCATTTCCATACCTGGAGTTTTGGAGGCCTTTGAACAAGTCCTGTTGTTGTGACCCCTCTCATTGCATACCTTGCACTTCACAGTCCTAATTCTGAGTCTAGCCCTAAGCACTTTTTGTTTCTCACCCTCTTCCAATCCCCCTTTTTTGGCCTTCCTGGCTGCCTCTTAACTTCTGATGGGAGTATTATATCAGCCTCATGCTCTGGTTTCAGATCAACTTAGGGGACTGGATGGATGATGTCACTGTATGCCTGGACCAGCATTTCTTTGGAGAAGTAGGGATGGACATATTTCTCAAAATTCCTCCTTTTGTATCCTATTGCCAGACAACCATGTTTGCAAGGAATGCCAGAAATTTGCCACCAACCACAGCTACATGTCCAGTCCTTAAGGTTTACAGCAACCCTTTAAGGACCTTCCAAAACCTCAAATTCTTCATTGCTTGAAGGGACAATCCTGCACTTGCATGACTGTTTTACATTCTCCCTAGTAACTCCTAAGGCATAATCATTTATTGAATTCTTCATTGTTGTTGCCTTAGTATATCTCCTATAAGTCATGAACATGCATTTCTGCATTAACTTGTCAAGCAAATCAACAATTGGCATTACTCTCAACTTTCCTACCCAATTATTGAAACTCTCAATCATGTTGTTTGTCACATGCTGACTCTTAGAAACTGGACTGAAAGCATGGGCTGCCCAGTGTTCCAAGAAATGTCCAGCAACCATTTGGCTGGCTTTCCCTTATATTTATCCTGGATATTAGAGAGGTCAGCCTTGAACTCCCACTCATGTGTAGATTTACAAATAGACCAAAATTCCTTAACTAAACCAATACGTGGAAATTTGGTTCTGAAGTTCATCAATATGTGCCTACAGCAGAATCTATGCTCAGCTGCTGGGAATGTTTATTGCACAACATCAACCAGTCCCTGTAGGTGAACAATGTCAAACAGTTTCACAACACATCAACAACCCTAAACCACAAGTAAAACAGACAACAAAGAAGTTTGAATTGTGTTCATTTACCTTTTGTCTGTCTGACATGAATGTCAGGCCAGTTGCTGCAGTTTCAGCTCCAATACATTGATGAAGGCAATCCAGGAAAAATGTCCATGTTTCCTTACATTCAGACTGCACCACTGCCCATGCAAGGGGGATGACAGAGTTGTTGTCATCCATGGTCACAGCAGATAGTATTATCTCACCAAACTCTCCCTTTAGATGAGCTCTATCCATACCAATAAATGGCCTACAACCCCTCAAGAAAGAATGATTCAAGGCTTGGAACACACAAATATTGAGGAGAATATGACTGGATCCCTCTCTGAAGTTCTTGGCTTTAGAGTGAATTTCACCACTGTCCTTGGATTGTACTTCATAATTTGTTCCATGTACTTCCTTAAACCATTGTAGCTTTCAACAAATGATCCAATTCCTTCTTGGTTTGACCATTTCTTTGCCCTATACATCTTCCACGCTTCAGGCTGAACCCTCCACTCCTTCTCCAATTCATCATTCAAGAGCTCATAGCTGATTGATGGATCAATTTTGACCTTCTCCCTAATCTTGTCTTACACCCATCTAGTAGTGATGGCTGCATTTTTGTTCCTCTCAGGCCTCTCACATGTGTGTGTTGTTTTGAGGGTACAAACCCTAAATATGCAGCCATCTTCCATGATACTTGAATGGATTCTCCACTCACATTTCCCTTATGGATCTCCACACTTTGCAATGTACCTCAGCTTGTCATTGTGAATCTTCTTCACTGGGAATCCCTGCCTAATTGCATAATCCTTGAGAGCACTCCTGAATGCTGTGACATCAACAAATGTCTGCCCCACCCTGAATGTAAAGTCATCATCAACAGCACCGGTATGTAATTCATCATACATTGCTTCAAAGTAGTCTACTTTCTTCTTCCTCTTTTTGCCCTTACTGTCCAACTCAACCTCATCACTATCACTATCCCCAGCCTGCTTATCTCCAAGCTCCTCACTGTTGCTCGAATCCCCAGAATCATCACTGATTTTAGTAGGATTGGAGGAGGGAATGGATTCAAATGCACCCTCCCCACCTCTGCTCTGCTGAGTTCCTTGCTCAACATTCACTTCTAGCAAGTGAAAGTCACTGTCACTGTCACTTGTGGAGTCATATTTTTCGGCAACTGCTTTACCTTTTCCCTTTCCTAAATATTCACTTCTGGCAGTATAAAATATGAAAATATTACAATGTAGCATGTTGAAGATAATTACATACAACAAACAGAAAGTTCAAGTTCAGGAGCTTACCTTGAGGAAGCAGGCTGCTGCTGCTTTCTCCTGCTACTTCTACCTTGCACAGATGGTGTAGTAGCCTTCCCTTCTACAATTTTCACACCCACAGATGGTGTAGCAGTCCTCTTTTTTCCTATTTGTACACCTCCAGTCTTTGCATCCTTCGCAAGAGATGCTTTAGGAAGGCTGGTTTTCATTAGTCTACCCTTTTTCCAAACACTTTTCACCTTTCCTTTAGCCCACTTACCAGCTACTATGTCCTCCCCAGCTCTATGGCCCAACCCCCAAAATTTGGATCATTTATGAACAGTGACTTCCACAGATTTGATCTAGATATATTATGGCTGGAGGGACCATTTTTGCTACTTTTTGGGGTACACATGAATGCACATCTGTCCTACCTCCCTCCCCACCTTGCATGTGCTGCCCACTGCTTGCAGCTTCCTCTTCCCCAAGACCAGCCCCTACATCACCCTCATCCTTTGCTCCAAGCCCAACTCAGGGCCTTCTGGAGCTACAGCATTAGGCTCAGGGCCTTCTGGAGCCACAACATCAGGCTCAGGCCCACTCATGGGCCCAACAGCATGCTCAGGCCCATGTTCACCATCATCCACGCCTCTCACCCCAGCTACATCCACATTAATGCCCTCTTCATTAACATTAATGCCCTCTCATTGACTAAACTCTATAAATAAGGTTTGTTGAGTCCGTTGTCCTATTTTTACTTCCTCCTACTGCATTAGAGCTTCAATGCCAGCAGGTTCTGCATGAAAGGGTTGGAAAGCTAGGGTATGTTTACAGTAACTGTTATCTCTACTTCACCCCTAGGAAATATGACAAACATATCTAGCAAGTCCTGGTCAGTTCTCAACTCAAAATGACTAGCCCCAAAATCTAGCTCCGCACCAATTTTATCAATGTTAAACCCCTTACACACATCATCCATTATATCTAAAAAATAGTATCTATCTGGGTCAACATTGTCTATAGTAATAACCTCAGTACCAAAGGTGCAAAAAAGAGTATAACTTTCAGCCGTTACTGCAAATAAACCAAGTATAACAGTTTAGTGCAAACAGCAAAACATCAATAGCACCCCTAAACACTATATTTCATACATTCTAAACATCATAACACTAAAACTTAAGCAAAAATTAACACATTGCAAAAAAAAAAACAATTCCACAAGCTTAAATCAACACGTTTAGAGCCCTAAACCCAGAATGCAGAAGCAGAAGCTACGAAGAATAAAGTTTGAGTTTTACCTTTCTGCCTTCAATCCTTCTATTCTTCCACGAAGCTCCTTTAATTATTTTTGTCACTGCTCAATTCCTCAAACTAAACACTAAACATCAAACATCCAAGAAAGAAATTTGAAAATGACAGTTTCCAACAAATATGGAAGCTTTTTGGATTCCCTGGAACGGTTTAACCCTCAGCTCCCTATTGGTTATGTAATGCCAGCGTGGAAAAAACGTTGTGTTGACGCTCGATTTTTGACCCCTAAAAATCTAAAAGAAAAATGTTTGAGGAAAAGGAAAGTATATTTGTTTTATTTTTAATTTCTCCTTAATTTGTAAGAAAATTGAAAAAAAAAGAAAAAAAAATATATTAAAAAAAAGGAAAAGATAAAAAAAGAGAAAAGAAAAATATATTTAAAAAAAAAGAAGAAAAAGAAGAAAAAGGGAAGAAAAATAAATAAAATTGAAGAAAAGGGTTTAATTGAAGGAAAAGAAAAGAAATGAGGAAGAATTGAAAGTTTAAATGGGAAGGAAGTGTTTAATTGAAAGAGAAATAAAAGAAGTGGGGTTAAAAGATGAAGAAAAGAAAATAGGAGGAAAGAAAAGAAAATAGGAATTTAATGTTGAATCGAACCTAACTGGTTCGGTTCATAATTTTTATCCCACTTAAATCATTTATCAAAACGCGCAGTTTCATTGAAAACGGCGTCGTTTTGATTAAAACAAAAACCAAAAAAAAAAAAGAAGACAGAACAGATGAAAAGAAGAAAGACATTCGACTGAAACACGAAGGAACTAGGCAGAACGAGAACAGAAACGAAATCCCAAGAAATTAGGGATTTCGTTGAAATGAAACTGAAAGCGAAGAAGAAGAGAGAGGCCGAAGATCACTCCGTAGTAAAATAGAGCAGTTGAGAGAGAAAAGGGAGAAAGGAATTCCGACGGGGGAAGAGAAACAGTAAGCTAGTCTCCAAATTAGAAATTTGCTTTCCTGTATTTTTAGAGAAATTAGGGTTCTTCCAGAAATTGGGGGAAATTAGATACGAGGGATTTTTTTTTGGGGATTAGGTTTTCTTGGTAAGCCTTTTCGTTTCTGAGTTTGTGAGAATCAGTGAGATTCCTATTTCGAAAACAATTTGAAATTGGGGACTTCTGCTAAGACAAATGTTTTTTTAGTTTATGGATTGTATGTAGAGCAATTTTGTAAGAACAGTTGCAGATATTTCAAAACGCATCAGAATCAATTTTGAAGGCTCGAAATTTTGAGGTATTTTTGATTTTCTTTTCCAGTTCACCTTTCTGTTTCATTATGAGTTTGTTCGTTTGGGAATTCGATTAGGGTTACTGCTCTGTATCGTTGTGGTTTGGGATTGCTGCCGGTTTTCTGTTTGTACATAGTGATTTTTTTTAGCTTTCATTCTGACCTGTGTTCATGTCTTTTTGGTGCTGGCATGTTGCTTAGTTCCTTAGGTTCAGTATTTTAGTCTCTGCTGCATGCTGTGTTCACAATATTGGTTCACATTTTGATACTCATAAAATCTGTTGATTGATTTAATGTATTGAAGGATATTGCTTCTTACTGCTCTTAAGCTTGTTGATAGTTTGAATGGGTTAAAATCCCCTATACGGACCATTCTGTGATGCATCTTGTTTGACTTAGCAGAACAGCAATGAAACATGTTAGATTGAAACATACCAATGAGCTCTAGATGAAAGACAATCTGGTTACAGGTTCTGTCGAACGAGTAAATTATTTGTACTGCTGTAGCACTTAGGTTGTCACTGTATCCGTACTGCTAATGATGTTTGCATTCTGTCTAGCTTTTAGATTCAGCTGCATAAATTCCTACCGCATATTTTGGTTAGCTTAGTTCCTGCATATGTTATTCTTTGCCATTTCCAATTTATATCTTCAGAAAGTTGGTTCCAATACTAGTAGTAATGTTTGTGATTTCTGGTCTTAGTTTCTGTTTTAAGCAGATCACCCTGTGCTTAAGTCTGAGCTTAGTTGATAGTTTTATCTTCTGCTGCCTAGAGTCATTATCGATCCAGTTTGGTATCTGTTATGCTTCAATCTTTGTGTTTATTAAGACATGTGTTCAAGTGGTAGAGCCATACAATTAAATCCTTGTTGCAGATCAGTCTAATTTGGTATTATGTTCTGCTATATGTAACGGATAAATTGGCACGGTACCTTGTTTCCAGTTGTGTTATTGGTTTAAGCATCACTCTAGGTTCTGTTTCTTGCATCTCGTCTATCTATTTGTTAGATTGTAAGGCAGCCTGCATATTTTCAAAATCCATAAAAAGTCCGCATGATTTTAGGAATATTTTTAAAGGTTAAAACTGATATTTGGCATGTTCCAAAGACTGTTTGGATGGAATGTTTTGTAAATTGTGCTTGGTTGGGGTTAATTTGAATGACACGATACGAAAGGACCAATTCCAGAACCAAAATTATTACAGGGGCAATTTGGTAATTTTTGAAAAATTGAAGGACTAAACTGTAATTTTGCATAATTAGTCCTAAAATATTAATCTTGCAAGTTTTTTTATGGCTTTGGGCTGTTTTGGATAAAAATGCATGATTTTGGGCTGTGTTGGTAATTTTCTAATTTTTCAGGGACTAAATTGTAATTTTACAAAATTTCAGGGACCTTTTTCATAATTTTGCAAGAATACTTTAAATGCTTATTTTATATGTTTTTGGGTGTTTTGGGATTTAATTTGGTATTTTATTCGGGTAGAATGTAACTAATAGGTATTCGGTTTGTAATTAGTTTTAGGGTTTATTTTCTGCATTTTTAATTCCTGCAAATTTATCGCTTTCAATGTTTGGATTATTTTCGCAAATGACCTTAAATCACCAATTAGGAACATTGTTAGTTTAATCACGCAACGGCATTTTATAAAAACTTAAATTTTGGAAAGAAAAACAAACCAAGAGGCCGGTTTTACCGGGCGGTGGTTTAAGTAAAACTTAAGCCGTAGTACCTTACCCCTTTACCCAATCTCTGAATTTTGGACCAGTGTCTTTTAAAAATAAAAGCGGAGTCACATTTTCTTAAAATTAAAATCTGGTGTCCCGAAAGTGGGTGGCGGCTCGAAAATTATTTTTAAGACCGACTGGTTCGGCAGCGCATCACAAAAATGTTTTGTCACCATCTTTTTGATAATAATCCAAACCAAACGACAACACGTTGTTAAGGGTATAAAAGTCATTTTAAATCAACTTAACGGGTGACTAACGGCCAAATTGGACGGAAGGACCTGATCATATAATATTTCAAGTCTGAGGGTCCCGATGATACAATTTCCAAAATAGATGGATCCTAGAGTATATTAGGCAAAACCTCAAGTAATAAATAATTGACCCTTATAAATATAGATTTTTGATCATGCCTAGATACTAATTTGTCACTAAAAACTCTTTCATTTTAGAAATATAAATTTTTCCATAGAATGACCGTTTTATTCTTACATTGTAAACTTACTTTTATGCCCCTATTTACGTGTGTGACATGTGGGCCCTTGTCTTATAGATTAAACCCTCATCATCAAAATCTCTACCAATTAAAATATCTTAGAGATTTTAGATGTAGTTGATTTAAATACCGATAATTTAATCAATTTATTATTATAAGGCATGATTTTAGGTAATTAATTAGTAAAATCAAATCACTGGCTTTCTTTTTACTTGACAAATTAATGTCCAAAAATTAGTAATTAAATCCTTTCAAAAAAAAAAATTATTGATTAAATTGTATAAATTAGGGCACTAATATAATAAACTTTCTGTATATTTTACAATTATGCTAAAATTAAGGCTAGTTAAGATATTTTAACCATTTTAGATGTAGGTAATTTAAATGCATGTAATTTAATCAATTTATTATTGTAGGACATGATTTTAGGTAATTAATTACTAAAATCAAATTATTGGCTTTTGTACTTACCAAATCATTGCCTAAAACTTAGTAATTAAATCTTAAAAAAAAAAATCTATTCATTAAATTACATAAATTAATGCACTAATATAATATAATTTTCGTATATTTTACAATTATGCTAAAATTAAGGCTAACTAAGACATTTTAAAGATTTTAAATGTAGATGATTTAAAAGTACTTCAATCAATTTATTATTGTAGATCATGAATTTAGGTAATTAATTAGTAAAATCAAATCATTGCATTTATTTTTACTTACCAATTAATTACATAAATTAAAGCATTAATATAATAGACTTTTTATACATTTTACAATTATGCTTAAATTAAGACCAATTAAGATATTTTAGAGGTTTTAGATGTAAGTGATTTAATGTAAGTAAATTAATAGAGCATGATTTTAGGTAATTAATTAGTAAAATCAAATTATTGGTTTTATTTGTACTTACTAATTTAAATATTAATAATTAAATCATTTTTAGAAAATTATTCATTAAATTACATAAATGAAGGCACAAATATAATAGACTTTTCATATATTTTACAATTATAATAAAATTAAGGCTGATTAAGATATTTTATAGATTTTAATTATATGTGATTTAAATGTAGGTAATTTTATCAATTTATTATTGTAAGACATGATTTCAGGTAATTATTTAGTAAAATCAAATTATTGGCTCTATTTGTACTTACCAAATTAATTCATAAAAATTAGTAATTAAATCCTTTTAAAAAATTATTAATTAAATTAAATAAATCAAAGGACTAATATAATAGATTTTTCATATATTTTACAATTATGCTAAAATCAAAGTCAATTTAGATATTTTAGAGATTTTAGATATAAGTGATTTAAATGTAAGTAAGTTAATTAATTTATTATTATAGCCCATGAATGTGGGTAATTAATTATGCTAAAAAATTATTAATTAAATTCTTCTAAACAAAGTATTCATTAAATTACATAAATTAAAACATTAATATAATAGACTTTTTATATGTTTTACAATTATGCTGAAATTAAGGTTAATTAAGATATTTAAATGATTTAAAATAAAAAAAAATTATATAATATTGTAAAATTGTAAATTAAAATACTCAGTAACTCTATCTCTTATACTAATTATTATTTTCTTTTTTATAAATTTATTATTTTAGCAAAGTTTATATAATATCATAAAATCCTAAAGTAAATTATAAAAAAAAAATCAAATGAACAAACGAAAGAGTTATTACATTTAAAAAAGAAGTAGTATTTTGTAATAAACTATTTTTAGAGTTTCTAAAATTAAAACTATATATGAAATTAATCATATTAATTATATTTTACTATTATAATATAGCATATAGAAAATATATTATGCATTATCTTAAAATTACATAATATGTTATATTACTTTTCTATAAGTACCGTCCAATTTCACAAGTAATTTTTTTTACTGGCTGATAAGGAAGAATATGATAAAATTTTGTGTAAAAATTTAGTAAAAAATCATTGAAATAATGGAGAACTTAAAAGCCATTAATTATGAATTATTTTTTGAACTAAGTTATATTACCGATTAAGGTTCAGATTTTTTAAAGTAAAAAAAATTAATAAAGTTAATTCAATTACTCCCCCTTTAATTGACCCATCATCATCAAAATAATAAAGTTTAACTAGCATAAAATATGTCAACGGTCTTCTTAAATCATGACTCATTTTTTGATTGTCGAGTAATTATGCCAAATATATTGGTGGGAAATATTAGATTGATATGCAGGAAATAAGAAAATTTGGGATAATTTGTAATCTTTCAAAATGAAAAATATGAGACCTAAAGAAAATTATGGAAACAATCATTAAGCAAATATTTAGTAATAAAATCTTTTAAAAACATCAATAATTAAATTTCATAAAGTAAGACTCTAATATAGTAGACTTTCCATATGTCCTAATAATCTTAGTGGTCAAAGAAAAATATAATAATAAATATTGAATTCAAGAGTCTTCTTATTAATATCTTAACCAAATAATAAAATAAAAAAATAATTAGAGTTATGCATAATATGGTTATGCTAATAAAAATTAACATGGATATAAGCTTCAACTTTTCGAACAATAGCAGTAGAATTAATAGTTTTTTAGCAAGATTTTAATTATCATGAATTAAAACTTGTTCGTTTAATATTTTGATCGAATATCGATTTATTGTAAAAAAAAATAATTGAAAAAAATTTAAATACATGAAAATAAATTGTAAATTAATAAAAAAAATGTAGCAATCATGATCAAAATGATATATAACTATTTAATAGGCAATTAGAATTATTATATCTTTGTCATTTGCTTTCTTTAAAAAAATTATAAAAAAGAAACAATCCATAAAAATAAAAGTACATAAAATAACTTTTCATGGAAAACTTCACACCTTTAAAACTTTCACCTTAGACACTTGACGTAGTTTTGCTACAATTTCCTATTTATAGGCCACTTATAATCAAAATCCTATTATTTTTTTTAAATTACATAGGCATATTTTATGTAATAATTTTGGTACATTATTATAATAATTTATAGATAATTTTAATAAATACATTATTTTAGGCCATAATGTAAGGCAATATTAATTGTGAAATATTTATATGGAAAGAAAATATTAAAATTTAATATAATTATTGTGATTCGTGAAGTTTATGAAACATTTAGAAAATTGCTAAATTTTATAAAAATTATTTTGCATTAGTATAGAATATTCCAACTAAAACTGATAATTAATTAGGAAAAATTTTCCTAATAAGAATTATATTAAATATATTAATTAAAAGTACAGTTGAATTAGTTATTTTAACAATTTTCATGTTGTTACCCTTTTTAAGTTATTTAAATAAACATTAAAATTGGTTTAATTACATTTGTATTTAATAACATCAATTCAGAAATAGTTTCTAAATTTAGTCTAAAACCTTGTTATATTATATACTAGTTTTTTGACCCGCGCGCCGCGCGACATTAGCAGTAAATATAATAAGAGCACATATTTGATTCAATGAATATGAGAAAAGGTATATAATGGATCAACATATTTTTTTTAGAAAATATTAAAAATATTTTAAAACTGTATCATAATTATAGATGATTGTTTCTAAGATTTTTTTTATTTAAAAACAATAACGTCTTATCTTAAATTTCTATAAACTTCCTTATATACTATATTTATAGTTTTTTATTTTCATCTTCATCCCACAATAAAATCTTCTAACCCTGTCTACTTGTGACCCTTGAAAACGCAAAATAAAGTTGTTCATGTGTGAATATTGGTCTTTAGAGAAATGATCCAACCTATGGTAGAGATTTTCCTTGGCTTTATTGATGATCATGACAAAAGACAATGCAATAGGGAATTGGCTGCGTTGCATCTTGAATGAAATTCTTGAATCCAATGGTGTTAGTGTCATCCTAGGAATGGAGATATTTTCATCAAACATATCTCCTAATAGTGTTTGTGTTTCAATGATTCATTTTCCAAGCTTGATAATGATTAACCTCATTCCATTGCACAATCTTGTAGTATGGTCTATGTTTTTCGACAACATTATTATCAAACCTTCTTTCAGAGTGATAGAATGATTTGGAATCTTTGAGCACTTGATGGTATTTAAGAATTCTAAAGTATGCATATGCTCTATAGATCCAACGGACTGATTAGTCATACAAAGTGCATCTGAACTAAGGTATCTAGTCTCATGATAACATGTAATCATTGATGCATTCAACAATAAGGAGTGATGGGGCCAGAATAGCTCTCTACTACAAGTAATTCGCTTTAGCTGATTAGCTAGCATAATTAGAGTATGTACTTTCAGCGACTGTAATGTGAGGTCATCTGAATGTTCTATTAAAAGATCTTCTAGTATTTGAATCTTTTCAATTTCATTGACCGAGTCTCCTATTCTCCATCTCCTATCATTAGTATCTATTCTAAGAACTCTCTTAATGCATCTAAATTGACACCTGGTTGATTTGCTTGTAGACACGTGTTTTGTGTCAACTTAAGAACTTGGCAATAAGACCACAAGTACAAAGATATTTAAGCATAGCATGGCCTCATCCCAAATTTATTTGACCAACAAAATTTACCCCAATATGTAGCAGACAATAAATTTTCTCAGCATTTAAAACAAGATACTTAAAATAAAATATAAAACTTATGGTGCTTCAAAGTCAACTTTTACTTGTATTTTAATTTATTATGTAAATGTAAAATGGTCATTTATAAGATATGATCATTAACAAAATGGAATAATTGTTTTTTTTAAAGAAATTTGAATTGGAATCATACAAAATGTAATTTTTTGTTTATAAAAATCGGATATTTATTTCTTGCATAATATTCTTATAGTTCATTTTTCAGAACCAATTCTACAAACATGGTGCTTTCATTAGTTGGATTACTTCGATTTGATCCATTGTAACTAACAACTTACTAATTACATCATTGGTTATTAATTAAAAATAAAATAGGATAGAACAAAATATATAGATTTAATTTTTATTTATTTTATTTTTGTAAAGGTGAAATATTATATATAAGTTAGTCTTGATCCACATTTTGTGTGTTAATCAAATCTGCGAAAGGTAAAGGTCAAACAATTTTGGTTGTGGTTCCATATCAACCGATTGTTTCACTTTCGTCATGCTTGTAAACTGTAACTTATACATATACTTAGAATATTTCAGTTATTTGTTTTTAAGTTTGAGCAAAAAAATTTTATATAATAAGTACCTAATTTTTTAATATTTTGTACATAATTGGGAAACAAACCTTTAAAATTTGTAGCTTATATACAATTTCCATAAAAGAAAAATATGCAAAAAGGGTGTTATAAAAGGGTTAATTTTTTTAAAAATTTGATTTTATATAAATTGTAAACAGATTATTCACATTCAATTGCGATTATATAAAATTTATAGTATTTCTTACCTTTTCATCAACTAACGACATTTCAATAGATAATATTTTTTGAGACACTTCTTGCTTTAAGAATTTGTAAAGACAAATAATATAAATTTTTAATTTTCAATTTGCTCGATGGGACTAACTTCGCTAATAAAATTAGCCTATAGATATGCATAAATTATAGAAAATTCATGATTAGCTTTTATGAAAAATTATGAACAATAATATTTAGGAAAATGTCAAAAGTAGAAAAAATTGAAAAAACTAACCTGAAATATACTTAGTTTACTATATAATTGCAAACATGCAAAAGTAGCAATTTTTTTTATAACACTATGCAATTTTTTTTATATTAGTGTTATATTTTAATAAAATTACACGACATGAAAAGGTTAACTGTAGGAGTATATATGTAGTGGCTACGTTTTGTTGTAATATTGGAAAAACATGATGCACAATAAATTATTAGAATTTAGGTCAATTAATTTTTATCAAAAATTAAAAAAAAAGCAATTAGTTTCAATAAAGTATTAGAATTTAGGTCTTAATTTAGGTCAATTAATTTTTGTCAATTTTTTTTTTTAAAAAAGGCAACTAATTTCAATAAATTAAGCCTTAATTTATGGTTTATTTTAGGTTATTACTATAATAAATTATTGTATTATATTAAACCATATATTATGCATTAATTTAGTCAATCTGTTTAAAGTATATTTGTGAATGTGAAAAATTATTGTATAGAATGTAGCAATTTATTATAAATTGTTTAAGACCAAAATTAAGTTTTTAGTAAATTTGGTCATAATTTATAGTTTTTATTTTACACATAACTATTGTATTTTGGATTTTCTTTCTATTTTAATGATGACTTTTCTAAAATGTTTGTAAAAGATATTATAATTAATTTATAATTAATTTTTTTCCTTTTAATTTTGAAATATTTAAACAAATTGGAGAATACTAAGTAATAAAAATAAAAACGTTATATATTAATGTCTTTATTTAAGTGGTTAAGTCTTAATTTATACTTTAAGATAATAAATTATTGTGTTATAGTAAACTTTATATTAGACATTAATTTACCCATTTACCATACATTGTTTAAGGTATCTTTGTGACCGGAAAAAATATTGTATGGAATTTAATCATTTAGCATAAATTGTTTAGGACAAAAATTATGATCTTAATTTCAATATAGGCTATAACTTATAGTTTTTTCTTTACGCGAAAAAAAAGTATTTTGGACCTTTCTATTTTCAACGGTACTCAATGAATTCATATAAAATAGTTAAAAATTAGTAATAATATTTGATTAATTGAATTAATTGTAGTAAAAAATTGAGAAAAATGGTAAATTTTTTATAACTTAATAATTATATATTAATTGACTAATTCCAAAAATATTAATTGACCAATTACAAAATAACGGGTAGGTATAGTGGATTAATTTTAATAAAAATTTAGATATAATATTTTATGAAATTCCGAAATTAAAGGTTGAATTTTATAATAAAATTAACCAAATTTTATATAATTAAAAAACTAAGGAATAAATTAAAGCCTTTTATTTTAAATTGATATAATTATGGTAAAACTTGTAGTGTTAATTATAACTTTTTATTTTTATTGCTCGTTACTTGCTACTTCTCTTTTTTCATTTTGTCTAAATTTTAATTTTTCTATTTTGGTTATAAATTCTTTATTTGCAAGTCGAAAAGGAACAGTTGTCTTTGCTCCAAATAACAAAAATGTTAATAATAAAATGTAATAATCTCCATTGATGATCTTACGAAAAACAACAATATGTGATGTAGCATTTCAATTTATAGTAGTATAATCCTATTAATATCATATAATTTAGATATTTTAAAATATTGAAAATAGCTTGAAATTAAATCACGAATAATATTAAGAAAGAAATAAAAAAACTTTTTCATAAACCTAAATTAAATCACGAATAATATTAAATCACTACGCAAACCTTTTTAGAGAATGATTTTCTGAGCTATCCGATTGAAAATAACAATATGAGCCACAAAATGATCTAAATTGATCATCTCGCCCTCACTTATTTGAAGAATAAGTTTCTCAATTTTTTTCTCATAGAATGTTAGCTTCCATTGTTTTTTGAAACCTATGTGATTTAAAAGAAGAATGACCCTCCTTATGTGCCTACACTAAATTATTCATAGACAAGCATCTCATTGAATTTATAAACAAAATGAAACTCTATTTTAGAGTAAAATTAGTGCTTATTAAAAAACCCTAGCATTTCAAATTATTTTATTATTATGTATACTAAATTTGGACAAAATTAATATAATTGGATTAATTAAGATTCAAATTTATGTAATTTGTAAGATTTGATTTAATTAAAGTAAATTTCAAATAAATGTATTTTTTAATAAATATATTAAAACCATTAAGGTAAGAGTGATTAAATAAAAAAAATTAGTATCAAATAAAATTAAATAATATATTCAATAATTTAAAAATTCAAAATTTGACACCGTAAATACTAATTTGTTTCTAATATTAATTGTACAACTTCAAAATAGTATGGCTAATATTTTGGTAAGGAAATAAATCTATCATTTTTAAGGAAATTATAAGATTTCCATTACCTAATTGATGGAAAGCCAAGTTTCAGACAAAAAGAGTTTTGATTCACATTTATGAAATTTAAGAGTTTTTGAGAAATTCATTTGGGTTGCTTAATTGAAAAAGTTAAATAAAATTACTATTTAAATGTAAACACAAATAAATGATAAGTTTGTTTTGCTTAATTGAATAATGGTAAGATATTAAAACATTAGATTGAATTTTTTTTTAGGTGGAAAATATGGCGAAAGATCTTGAGAATTCTCTTTCTTCATTTGGAAAGATTTTTTTTTTCTTTTCTATGATTCTCATTCTCTTTGATCACCGATTTTTTTTCATTGTAAAAAAATAAACGAAATTGAATTGTTTTAGTTTCTAGAATCAGAAGAAAACAAAAATCAATGTCAAACAAATAATTTTTTTTCTTTTTAATGGTTATACTTATTTGTGTCATTTCTATGACTTTGGTTAATGCATCATGTTTTTTTTATTAGGAAGGGAAGTCTTCTGGTGAGATTGGTGGTGTGGAAGAGCCTTTACTTAATGGAAGAAGTAATAGCTCTGAGAACTATTCTACTATTGTTGTCATTCTCCCGTGAGTTTTTTGCTTCTTCTTCATTTGTAAAAAATTTGTGATGCTTACCTATTCACCCAGAATGAGATGATTAATGATTTAGTTATCAGAATAAGTTTCAATGAGCTGGGGTCCAAAGAAAAAAAACAGAAAGGGATTCTGCAGTGTCTCATCTTTCTGAGTGTGAAGAGTTTGAAGAACATAATGAAATTTTATGAACTTTTGAAAAACATAATGGAAAATCAAAATAAAACAACTCTTACAAAATAATAATAATAATAATAATAATTATTATTATTATTATTATTATTATTATTATTATTATTATTATTATTATTTATAACTTTCAATTTCAAATTTCTTTCTTTAAATTGAAATTTTTTGAAAGTTATTAAAATGAGAGGAAATGAGTATTAGAGAAAATGATAAGAAATATTTAAAATATTAAGAAACATTTAATGTAATGCATAGTTTATTCAAAAACATCAAATTAGAAATAGTTTACAAATTTAGCCCAAAACATTGTTATATTATATAATAGAATTTAACCCGCACGATGTGCGGTTAGACCGAACTAAAATAATATTTGAATTGTTTGATCTATTAAGTTTTTACAGTCAAGAACCGTAACTGTAATCTTAGATGATGGTTCGATTTTATTTCGATCAAATTAAAATGCAATCGCTTATTATTCAATTTATACATTGTTACTCTAATATGTTAAGAATAATTTCTTTTAAACAATCATGATTCATGGTTTTACTAAATTTTTATTTAAATCAAACTTCTAATATAAATGATATTTAAATAAAATTTGTGCTACTAAAAAATTAAATTCATTACTTTTTTTAGAAAGTCGTTATAAATCACTTGAGCTATAAGTTAAAAATAATTTTATTGGTATATAATTTTGTCAATAAAAGTAGTTTTTATAATTTGTTTAAAAACATTAATTTAAAAATAGTTTTTATTTTTAGGACAAAACTTTATTATTATATATTATATAGATAATTGTAAAATAATAATTAAAACAATATATTAATATCAATATAGAACTAAAACATGTGTTGGTAATGTCTTACCATTGTAAAAAATGTGACTTGCAATAATAATTTTAATCAGGTTAGAAATTTTTTAAAAAATTAAGATATTTAGATTTTCATTCATCTAATTAATAATAACGCAAAAAATTCCAATCAAAATAGCAATGATGACAACATTATAAATAATTAATTTTCTGTGCAATGGTAACTCTATTTTGTTTTTTTTATTCACGCATGCATACAACTCACACACCCAAATAGTTTTTGCAGAGAATTTGTTGGATGAGCTTTCCAACCTAAACCTTAATATTTTCCACTGCACCAAGAGGGCCTTATAACACTTATTTTATCATATGGTTTCTGTTGACGCTCAATTTTTGCCCAAAATTCAAAAATGAAAAATATCAAACAGTGAACATATTTTTAGCTCGACGAATTCCTGAATTTCCGAATTTCCTAATCAGTTTTGTTTGTTTTCAAAATGTCCCAAAATTTCTTTTCTTCAAATTTTTCATCCTTCAAAAAAATATATATATTAAATATATATGTTTGTTTTCTTTAGATTAATTAATTTATGTTCAATTGAGTGAATATTTTTATATTTATTGATTTAATTTATATATATATATATTTGATTTCATTAAACGAAAAGGAAAAAATGTATTGAATTGGTTTAAATTTTAGTTTAATGTTCTAAGTCGATTTATTATTATTATTATTATTATTATTATTATTATTATTATTATTATTATTATTATTATTATTATTATTAGTTCAAAAAAAAAAGGATGAGGATTAATTCTGAATCGAACCAAACTGGTTCGGTTCAGAATTAAACTGGTTTGATTTAAAGAAATTCTTGAGTTGATTTAAAAACAAAAAAAAAAAGAAAAGAACGAAAGAAACGAAATTGAAAAACAGAAACTAGAGAGGAACAAGAAACAGACGACGAAAAGGAAGGAAGCCTCGTCGAAGCTTAACAGAACGAAGG
>CANUEY010190324.1:0-28765 GCA_948099555.1 Croton setiger
GAAATTGTATCATCGGGTCCCTAACGTTTTTGGAAATTGTATCATCGGGTCCCTAACGTTTTTGAAAATTGTATCATCGGGTCCCTAACGTTTGGAATAATAGACTCTCAGGCCTTTCCGTCCAAAAACGGCGTTACTCAACGGAAAAAGTCAACGATTTTTTTCTCCAATAAATATTTCATTTCCTTAAATTAGAAATATGAGTTTTCTAATATTTGTTAATTTCTGCAAATAAAAAATATGAGTTTTCTAATTTTTGTTAATTTCTCCAAATAAACATTCAATTTTCTGTAAACTCTTTTTAAATTTTTCGGAAAAATTAAACTTTTTCTTCTAACCTTCAGACTTGTCTAGGATGATAAAAAAATAAATATGTAATTATTTAATAAAATATTAATTGAAAGAATAGATAATTGCTATAGTCATAAAAGGTGAATGGTTGTGCCTTACACAATAAAATCTTATCACGTCAGTTTAATACACTAAAAGTGTCTTGGTGTAGTTGGTTATCATGCATGCTATCATGCCTAAGGTCCCTAGTTTGGTTGTTTTTCATTTTTATAGTAAGTGGGACCCACAGGTTTGATTTAATAATTAGGATGGTTGGATTCAAATAAATCATGGTTCGATTCAAATAAACCAAAGGGTAGTTTTGTCATTTTGAAACAAAAAAGTTGACTTTTTCCGTTGACTAACGGTCAAAGTGGACGGAAGGACTTGAGAGTCTATTATTAAAAAGTTAGGGACTAATTGATACAATTTTAAAAATAGAGGGACCTCCGAGTCTATTAGGCCAAATCTCAAGGACCCAATAGTAATTACCCTTGAAAAAATGGTAACTTGGAGAGGGCTATATATGGTTTTGAAATGGTTTTGAAACTGAATAAATAGTCATATTTGTCCACTCCACTTTAATTTATAGCAATTCTGCCTTCTCCGCTACTTAGTAATTCCCCCCAAACAAGAGTGGGCCTCTTTAAATACAAGAGATTATCAATAATAGGCTTGTTTGAGACCAAACCCAACAATCAAATTGTCCCTGAACTTTATCATTGCACTCATTCATAAAATAAAGGCCTTCAAAAGAAAACAAGCAAGCAACTCTTGTGATTCATTGAAACTAAAACCGTTGACGCTCGATTTTTGCTCAAAGTTCAAAATTCGAAAATTCCCAAAATAAAAAGAAAAAAGTTTTAATTGTTTTTCAATTAATTTTAACTTTAATTTTAGTAAGTGTGTTTATTGTAAACTTCATATATGTAAAGAAAAAAGGGGAAAAAAAGAAGAAAAAATATATATATATATATAAAGAGAAAAGAGAAAAAAAAACGAATACAATTGAGAAAAGGATTTAATTGAAGAAAAAGAAGAGAAATGAGGAAAAATTGAAGGGTAAAAGGGGAAGGAAGGGTATGATTGAAAGAAAACTAAAAGAAGTGGGGTCAAAAAGTAGAAAAAATTAAAGGTGAAGAAGGGAAAAGAATTAAAAGGTTTGAATCAAACCGTTCTAGTTTGATTCGAAGCCTTCCTCCTTTAACTCCAATTGCCGACGACGTCGTTTTGGCATCTCAAGAAACAAAAAAAAATGAAAAATGAAAATCGGGTGAAGGAATTAGAAAGCAGAAGCACAGACGAGGAGCTTCCTTCCTTGTCCTTTTCCAGAACAGAAGTATACGAATGAATGATGATGAAGGCGAGAACAAGGCGGGA
Source organism: Croton setiger (assembly GCA_948099555.1). NCBI lineage: Eukaryota > Viridiplantae > Streptophyta > Magnoliopsida > Malpighiales > Euphorbiaceae > Croton > Croton setiger. The sequence goes on from CANUEY010190324.1 coordinate 1,711, forward strand.
GCAAAAGGGGTAGCGGCATGCTGTGTGGAAGGGCAAGAAGCTGGCTCGTACGTGGTGAAGGCACTCGAGGATGATGGCCTATAAAGAAAGAGGGAGGTTACAGAGAACAAGGGGGAAGAGAGAATCGAGCAAAAAAATATTCTGTAAGGATTTTTTTAGTTTTTTTAGGGTTTTCGATTTTTGGAACTAGGGGGATTTGGGGATTCCAATCTGTAATTAGGTTTTCTTTCTTTTTTTTTTTCCTGTTTCAAAAGTTGATTTTGGAATTTAGGAATAGTATAGAATTTAGTATATTTGTTTCATTTTCTGGAAATTCTGTGGAAGCAGCGGACTGTTGTAAAATCTGGATATTTGTTTCTGATTTGGAATTAAAAGACTTTGAGGTACTCTTCTCTGATTCATTTCTCTTTTTTAATTATTTCTATTTGTTTCTGAAATATGTTTGATGTTTCAAATAGGGAACCTGATTAATTGATTTGCTTATACCTGCTCATGTTATGGTTCTGCTTACTGCATATTTGATTTTCTGGTGTTAATTTCTTATTTATAATAATTTGGTCTTCACGTTTATGTTTTGATTCTGTTTGTGAAGAGGTTTAAGTAATTTGAAATTTGAACATTGTTAGGTCCATGGAATTAGCTTGTTTGAGTTTTGTCATGATTTTGTTGATTGATATATGCCCTGTTCCAGATTAATTCAATAATTTTGATTGATGAATGCATGTAAATGATTTTCTCCTTTTACCATGGGATGCATATGAATGAAATTCAAGATTGAATGGTGATGTTAATTGTGAATTTTATGTTGATTAGCAGGTTAAAATCTTATGAATAAACCATATCAGGAATTGTGAGTTTGATCTTTGTGTAAAGCATGCTGTTGTTGTTCTAGCTGGTTCATGTTTGTTTAAGGCTGCCTAGTTATAATTCATGCTTTCTGTTTTGAGTTGAGATTATGTTAGTGAGTCTAGGGTTATAGTCTGGAATAGGGAGACAATGTAAGTTGATGTTTTGGTTATCTCCTTAGTCCAGAGAAGATAAGATGATGATGTTGTTACTGGATACATTATATTCTGCTGTCACTTTTTTTATAACATGCTGAAGTTGTTTCCATTCTGGTATAGTTATCATATTTGCTGTATATCGTCTAAGGTGGGTTTTAGTAATCATTGCTCCAATGTGTTTGTCAATATGGAAAATACAGTTTTCCTTGTCATTACCAATTCCCCAAATTCTAGTTTCAACCCTAATAATTCTGTCGAAAATTGACTGAATGCTATTCGCAATGTGATCTTTGAAAAGGATGACTGTTGAAGTTATTGCTCTTGTTTGATTTCCAACATCAAATCTGTGTTATCATGGTCATTATACTTGTTGCATTTCTGCCTTTCTCTCAGTCTTCAAACTGTTGCCTATCTTAGTGTTCAAAGTTCATGTGGATCTAGGCCTAAATGTAGGAATACATTCCCCTATTTTGTTTGCATCCTTTCTTCTTTAGAGTTTCATGTTCATATGTCATTATTTGATGCATACAAATTCTTCCCATATGATGTAAAAGGTAGAAAAAGAATAAGTAAGTCGTTTGTTTGATGATAATTTGCGTGATAAGGCATGGACCAGTCAATTCTGGAATAGAAGAATACTTATGGGGCAAATTCGTAAATATCTTAAAGTTGGGGTACTAAGATAGAAATTTTGCATGTTATGTTTCTAACTCTTAATTTGGCATGTTCTACATATTTTAAGGCTTGTTTCAAGTTAATTGCATGATTTTGAGCATGTTTGGAAAATTTTCAATTATTAGGGGCAAAATCGTAATTTACCAAATTTTAGAGGACTATTTTGTAATTTTGCGTGGCTTGGCTGTTCTTTTGTTTTTATGTTGATTTTCGAATTGTCTTAATGTTTTTGCGTGTTTTGAAGTTGTTTGATAATTTTCATAAATTTAGGAATCTTTTTCGTAATTTTTCTTATTTCTAAGGACCATTTGGTAATTTTTCATAATTGTTTTACTTTTTATATTTTGGGTGTTCGGGATTTAATTTGGGGATTTTTATTGGGTAGATTGTAATTAAATTAGGACGGTTTGTAATTATTTTCTCCGAAACGGAGAAAGAATAATTAGGTTAGATGTGAATGTTTATATTTTCGCACTTTTAATTTCTGTAATTTTATTGCTTTAATGCTTGAAATGTTTTCTCAAATGACCGATTATCGCCATTTTAGGAACATCGTTAGTTTAATCACAACAACGAATTTTCATTTTAAACTTAAAAATTGGAAAGAAAAACAAATCAGAGGCCGGTTTTTACCGGGCGTTAGTCGAAATGTGATTTCGGCTAACGTACCCAACCCCCTTATCCGAATCTCTGAAAAATTGACCAGTTGTCTTTTAAAATAAGAATTAAAAATTTTTGGTTTTTCCCGAACTTCAGGTGGCGACTCTTTTAAAATAATTTTTAAAACCGTTTAGTTTCGGCATTTCTCCTAGAACAAAATCTAAAAATCTAAAAGTGTTTTTTATCAATAACTTTATCATTGCACTCATTCATAAAATAAAGGCCTTCAAAACAAAACAAGCAAGCAACTCTTGTGATTCATTGAAACTAAAACAACATTCTTCTGTATTTGTAATCTAATTTACATTGCTTCATTCATATGCTTCACTATAATTATTGTTATATTCTTTTCTTTTCTTTTTTGTCTCAGTTAAATTAATTAGACTTTCCATACAAGTTGCAAAAATTTTTTGCTAAATTGCAAAGATCATTGTAATTTCTCCAAAAAAATGGACATTATAATTTTTTTTTAACATGTGTAGGTTAATAGAGCGGGTGGAGGCTAAAAGCCGAAAACGAATTGGATTATACTTATTCAGATTTGGGTTTAGCGAAGTCAAAATACTAAGATTAACCGATTAATTTGGTTACACCCTTATAAGCTACATTGCACAGGGAACAGTGATACGGGAAAACAAAAACGGAAAAACGATTATTTCAAAATTTAAAAACAGAAACTTGAAAAAATGCGTAAATATAAAAAATATTGGCATAAAATAATCAATATTAAAAATATTATATACTAATAATTATTAAAACAAATACCATAATTTTAATTATTAATTTATAGGCTTTTACAATTTTATAGTATTAATATCATACTTGAAAATAATAGTAGTATATAGTTTTTAAATACTTTATAGTATCATTCAAAACAAATATATTAATCTGTTCTTCATGACATATTAATTGCCAATTATGCTCTTGTTTCTCAAAATTTTAGTTACACAATACAAAAAGTAGTTTAGATACTGACTCGTAATTTTGTTAAATTAGTTACCTTTTTCTTCTTTCTTTTTTAATGGAAGCCTACAGTTTGATTTAAGGATAAAATTGAAGAAAAATGAAAATTTTAAGTTACCCTAGTCAGCATGAGACAAAATTATTAATTAAGAAATGATGATGTGGCACTTGACACATAATTTTTACTATTAGAGACACATGGAAATCATTAATGTGAAATGATAGCTTAATGTCACATGTGGCCAATCCCTTCCATGTCATTGCCTAGATGTCACTATTAATCATGGTTACAAAAGTCCAACGCATAGTGAGTTAAATAACTTTTTCACTTTATTTCAATTTTATCACCAATTTAAATTTTTAATACATGTCCGACTTATTACACATAGGAATGAATGCAGTATGTACAATAATAAAGTTTAGAAATGGATAAATTTGAAAATCCTAGTAGCGTAGGCTCATGAATACCTAACGCGGCATTAAAGCATATTTCTTCTTAAGAAGAAGCAGCGAACCCCTACTTTCTCTGGTTGGGTAACAAACTCAAAATTAGAAATGGATAACACTATGCAAAGTTCATGTGCAAAATTAAATAATTGGGATTACATCACTATTACCTTTGATCTAAATAAAAGTTTAATAGAAACTTAAATCTTCGACATCCTATGTCAAACAAAAATTGATATTAGTAGGAAACTTTAAGTAATTTGAAATTATAGTTTAATTATATTAACCATTAATTTATGAGTAAAAAATATAAGTTAAAAGTCAATATATTTAAATTCAATCATAAGAAAACTGAGGTCTTGGTATGAATGAATTATTAATATGTATATAGTGGTAAAAGGCAGGGAAAGCAAACTAAATTATCATATAAGTATTAATAGTAGTGTGGGGATGGAAGCATTGATTTCAGCTATTGCATGCTTTGCTTTATCAATATAATTACACCCATTATGATATTCGCATATATAAATATTTATTTAAATACACACATTTGATATATAAATTAATTAGAATAAATTGTTTTAGTTCGATCAAAATTTTTAAATCAGTTCTATCTAGTTCAAATCTGAATTAGCTAGTACTTTTTTGTGATAAAAAAATCATATGGTTTATTCAATTAAAATATTTATTTAAAGGCCTTTGGCTTTGCTGCTCCTCCAAGCTAAGGTAAACCCATCCATTTGTCCACTTTACTTTTTTCACATCTAAAGAGTGATAGAAAACTTCAATCACAATTCTTATTTTAAATAAAAAAAACAGGGCAGGTGATTAGGCTTGTATTAAAAGTTAATTAAACGCACGCGTGCATGTACTCAATACCCTTACTTGCATTTTAATACACATAATAGGGATTATTATTTTCTACTCAATGCTTTTAATAAAGTGAATCCTACCATTCTGCTTATCATTTTACTTATATAAACCCATTCATGCATTTTCAATACCATAAATTAACAATTAATAAACATGCTTTTTTTTTTCTAAAAAAAAAAACCATGGTTTTTAATAATTATCTCCTTTGGTATTTGGAACAACTAACGACAACGTTTTGTATGAAATGACTTGCATTACCCTTGTATTAATTAAAAGGCACTCTCATCTTTAGGAGAGGAGGCAAGAGTACAGATCAATCCTAAGTGCTACGGCTTGATGAGGGGAGCACTAATTACTCTGCAAGAGCATTGCTACTTAAATAAATAAAATAGTTGATAATTTATTTTTTTATTTGTTTATTTATTTTTTGCTAAATATGTCTCTAATTCTAAGGGGAAGGAAAAATATGTAGATTTGAACTCAGAAAGATTGATTAATTCGACAGGAGCCGCTTTACCGCCAGGCCAACCCCTTGCCACCTTGATAATTTAATTCTTGCATATATTCAATTGGGACTTTAATGAACCATTATTAATTAGAGTATTTTGTTAATTTGGATTAAACTTGAATAATTTAGGATGTACTCGAGTCAGAGCACAGTGACACCCTCGGCAAATGAATAGGCATGGACACAATCATTCTGTTGCCAACTTTCTACCAACATTTTCATGAGAAAAAAAAATATATATATAAATAAATAAATGAAACTGAAAACCCAACAATTTACCACTTGTGACTTGTGAAGACCCTATAAATGCAAGTCCAAAGCACCACAATTCCTTCAAAATTCCTCTACCAGAGTTTCAAGTCAACAAAAAAAAAAAAAAAAAACAGCAGAATATGACTCCAAAGGCTTTTGTATTTCTCTTGTCTATTTTATTCCTAGTGTCTGCTTCAAGAGCTCAAGATAGAGCCCCACATGGCCTCGCTTATGAAAACCCAGTTGCATTTTCGCCTGCAGCAGTTGATTTTTTCCATCCAAAAACACAACAACCTGACAGAAAAACCCCATGTACTGAATCATCTTCTGCTTGCTCACCATTGCCTCTAGCTGCTCAAGTTGAAGCAAGTGATATATCTACGACTAGCAGCACAACCAAGAATGGAAAAGGCAGTCAGCTTGTTGGCGGTGGCATTGCCGGAATTGTGATCGGTATAGCATTTGCAGTGCTTCTGGCAATGGGAGGCTTCTATGTATTTATCACTCGTCGGCGTAACATGAAGAACAGAGACAACTCTGTTATACCGGATGCTTGATGATTCTCTTACATCTCCTTGTCTCCTGCATTCTAATTTTTACTATGGAATGTATCTACAGTTTCATTAGTGATTACTTGCTTCATAATCTAACCACCACTCTTACTATCATAAATAATTAAGCGCTCATAAGCAATGCAGGTAAATGTGGAGAAATACATATTCAATAACACATAAAAGAATGCTATACACCTACCATTATATCAAGAAGATGCTTTAAAAGGAATCCTTAATCCATTATGTAAATAAAAAATCTATTTTGATCTTAATTCCACCTCTACCTTACAATGCTAGGGTGACTACTTATGCAGTATTATAATTTTATAAATCAAACATTTTCATCTTACACTGCATTTTTATCGTCCATTTAAATTTTCTTAATAGATAAACCAACCTATTTTGAAAAACGAAGAATTAACTTGATAAGAACTAACAAGTGTTTCGACATGAAGTTGAACCAAGGAAATGCTTACAAAGAAAATCATACAACAGAATCACAATTACATTGCATTATGACTTGCCAAAACATATTCCATTGTAATCCAACTTGAATCCAGAGAAAGAACGAAAGAACTATCTTAGACTTGAAGCAACAAAATGTTTCTATTAATGATAACATGATCAATATGATACAAAGGGCAGACAAAAAACTACTATAATATGTAAGATATTAAACATCATAACATATGGTAGCATGTTATTCAAACCGAGCAAGGCACTCTTCCAAGGATCTCTCTTTTCCATATATTTAGTAAATTGTAAATGTTAGAAGTACAAATGTCAACATTCTTTTGCATGGACAAATTTCACAAAAAAATGAAAGAGAAAGCCATAGATTCAATGGTGAAACTACTACAAATCTTTATTTATTCCCTTTGTGAGCTAAGAGAAGCAACCACAGGTCCAAATGTCTGGTCCACAGCTTTGTTCCATTGAAGTGCGAACTGTGAGCGAAATTGCTTTCCAAATATGGGCTCTTTCAACTGGAAGAAGTTGAAAATTAAGACTATTAGTTCGTCATACAGCTTAACACTAGTTGCACTTTTATGATTGATAATAAAGTTTTAAAATGGTTAAGAACCAGTAGGCAAATTGAAAAATATCTGAAGCAAAATCTCAAAAGCCCATTGAAATACCACATTAAAATCCCTGCAGCATCCTTTTACCAGAAAAAGAAATTAAAAGAAGAGTTTTACGCATCCATGAAGAGGATTGGATTATCATTTCTCTTTCATGGTGAACATAGAATGAGTTATAGCTTGAAGATCTATAAAGAGATAATGGATGCATAAGTTGCATCTCTCGTTCTTACCTTTCTTTCTTCCTAAAAGAATAAAGAAGAATTTTTCTAACATGATTTCTTATTATACCTTATTTAATCCTTACTCCCAATTACATTCAAATTTCTCAAGGAACTGACATAATTATTTTCACTGGCACTTGCAAAGCAGCAACTGTTGACTCCTACTTAAATCAGTGTAATTTCAAATTTCCCAATATCACAATAAGAAGCAAATTCGAAGGAGCAATTGAGAAAAACCAGTCATCTTCCATATAGGCACCCAACAGTTCCCATTATTGCAAAAAATGTTGAATTGAAACATCTCCATGTAAAGCTGATCACAGAAGCAATCAAACAATCTCTAGCTAGCATCAATGCCTTCCCATTCCTATTTAAAGTTAAGTGTTTTTGGATAGTGATCAAGCTTTTTGAGCATCATGATTCTAATTCAATAGATACTCAAAATAAGAACTGTTCCATAATCAAATTTGCTAATTGATACCCGGACAAGGTTTGTAACCCAACGCGGGCAACATAATTGTCTAAACCAGTTTGTATCAACAGGCATTCATAATTTGATAAGCCAACAAGTAATTGGATGCTACACGAGACAGAACAAAAAGGCAACCCAAAAAATTGAACTGGGCAAAACATTGAATTAGAAAATTTTCAAGAATAAAAGGAGTGTAGCTAGAAATGAAATTCCTAAACTATAAATTGCAATCAGTAAAATTTTAGGGTTTCACAAGAAATTAATTTAAATGACAAAGTTGAACCTGAGAATGTGCATCGAATTGAGAACGATCAGAAGAAATGGAGTCATAAATTTGTTTCCGCTGCTCAAAAACAATAAAACCCACCATAGCAGATCCGATCGCAGCGCCAAGGAGACGCTCCTGAAACAAAAAAAAAAAAAATTACTTTGATAAATAACAACCAGAGACGCGCATTGAGATGTGCAAGAAAGAATGAATGAAAACCTGTGCAAGAATGCTAATCATGTTTGGGAAATTGATGCTGGATTGTGAATACAGGAAAAAAAAAAAAAAAATTGCAGGTTTCGACTTCGATAGATTATGATATCTCAACGGAATGAAACTTACGTTGTCGACCCTTAACACGCCCGCCTCATACTCTTTTTTTTAATTAATAAATTTAGGTATAATTATTTATAAGTCCCCGAGATTTTGCATAATATACTATGAGATCGTTTTATTTTAGAAATTGTATTATCGGGTCCTTTAGGTTTAAAAAATTATACTATCAGTTCTTTCCGTCCAGAAACGGCGTTAGTCAATTGAAAAAGTCAACGATTTTGATTAAAAATTTTCAAAATAACAAAACTACCATTTGGTTTATTTGAATCGAACCATAGTTTATTTGAATCAGACCATGCTAATTAAACTTAATTTTTAAATCAATTTTTAAAGATTTAGGTTTGAATCAAATCAGACCGGTTTGATTCAAACCAGCGTACCCAGCCTAGAAGAGCACCAAACAGTGCCGTTTTAATTTGGAATAAAATAAAAGAAAAGAAGAAAGCGTGAAAGAAATCAGAAGGGAAACAAAGAAGAGTACGAAGACAGAAAGAAATCCAAAGGTGAAAATGGAAACGAATAAATCAGAGAGAAAACGATTATGAATGGTAATTGATTCTCTGCCTTCTGCGTTTGAAGGCTTTGTGATGAAAGATGATAATTATGGATGAATTTCGATTTGTTTTAGTTTGGTTGAAAGACAAAAGGAAGCAAAACTCCTTGCCGGTAACTCGATGGAAGCAGAAGAAAAATAGAAGACGAAAAGAGAGAACGCCGCCACCACCATCTTCTTCATTTAAGTTTTCTGGAGAGAGAGACTGCTGCTTCGAAAACAAAGAGAAGAAAGAAATCGTAAGAAATTTCAACCTAGAGTTTTCTGTTTGTATGAATTGGGGGAAATCCCAATTTAGGGTTCTTGGTTAGAAATTGGGGGTTTTAGTTTAGAGATTTTACTTTCTGTAAATTGGGAAAAATTAGAATTAGGGGATTTCTGATTTTGAAAATCGTTGTAAAGAAAAACATTCAAGCTGTAAAGATTGAACTTTATTTTTGGGTAAATCAGTTTGGCTTGTTCCTGTTTGCTTGTCATTTCTATTTCTGCTGATTTTCTTTACGGATATACATTAACAATTGTGAGTTTGGTTTCTATTTGGATCAATTTTGCCTCCTGTGTTGAAAACAGAATTGCTTTGTTGATTTCTTTTTCCCCATTGTTTCTGTATTATCATGAATGTTGGTTCGTGGTGGATTTAAGTTTTAATTTTGATTTCTGGAGATGTAGACTGTAGAGGAGGATATGGTGATGGCAGCGGCGGCGGCGGTGAAGTAGAGGGGAAGAAGAAAATAAAACCCTAAACATATAAGAGTGTGATTTAAAAATAAGGTTTAATTAGTATGGTCTGATTCAAATAAACCATGATTCGATTCAAATAAACCAAAGGGTAGTTTTGTCATTTTGAAAAATTTTAATCAAAATCGTTGACTTTTTCAATTGACTAACGCCGTTTCTGGATGGAAGGACCTGATAATATAATTTTTTAAATCTGAGGGACCCGATGATACAATTTCCAAAATAGAGAAATCTCAGAGCATATTATGCAAAATCTCAGGAACCTATAAATAATTATCCAATAAATTTATGAAGTCAAATATTTTTAAAAAAATATATATAAATAAATAAGTTTAAACCGATAAAAATATATAAAAAAATTGAAACAAATAAAAATATATATAAAAAAAATCAAAAAATAGTAAGCTTTGTATGAAGTTTTTTGCTATAAAAAGTTATAAATATCTTTTTGGTATTATTTTCAAATTTTTGAACTTTTTAATTATTATTTTTTATTTTTGGTGGATGAATTTGTATATATTTATAGGAATTGGGCATTTTTCTCCCTCCCAACTCCAAAATAGTCCTTAACCCTCCCAAAGGGAATTGTTGTGAATTCAGTTGCTACTGTTTGTTGAAAAAGAAACCAAACAAATTATAGAAGCAAAAAAGATGTATGCCACATATTCTAACATAGTTAGGTAAGAAAATGAAATTATGAACAGAAAACACAAAGCAAATCGGCAACCATTTGAATTTGATTCTCGCTCTCATTCTATGCACATCTCCACCACTTGCAGCCTACCGAAAAACGAAAAGGTACCCGTTGACTGCTCAACCGGTGAGTTTCCTGGTACCATCATTGTCAACGTTGAATGACCAAAAGCATATCAAAATCATGATAAAAAATCAATTGAAACTCCATATCGCTTGCCGAGAAACGAAGAAATAATATTTTCTAGTTCCTAATTTCATCGCCAATGCTCGAAAGCTGAATGGAACTTGCTTTTGTCATGATTCAAAGGTCAGGTACATGTAGATTTAAGCTTTTGAGTTGCCAATTAGATTCACATCGACAGAAAAATGGAATTTAATATCAAAAAGGATAATAATGAGATAAGAAAATAAGAAGGGGGACTTAAATGAAATAAAATGGTTGATATTCAAGGGAGGTCTCTAGAAAGGGCAAAATGGGAAAGAAAAATTATTAAAACACCTTTTCTCCTTTTCTTCTCCCATTTCTGTCACTCATCTTCTTCTTCTTCTTCTCATCTTCACCACCACCACTAACACCAACTTAAACTAAGCAACTAATTGAAGAACAAGTCATCTAATTCCTCATTAATCTCATTATCAAGCTAAGAAAAAAGAGGAAGAAATCAAAGGTATGTAAGTTAGGGTTTTTATTGAAATTGGGGGTTTTGGATTTTAAGGGATAATTGATGGAATTGATAGTAAATATATGTTTTTAGAGAAGTGATTAATGATTTAAGAAATGGTTGCATTCATTCATATTTTGGGTATTAATTGATAAATGTTAGATTTGATTCTTGGTAGGAGAACCGAGTACCCCTTTTCTTGACAAAGGAAAGAGGAAGGAAGCTTGATCTTGTGGAGGAAAGCTCTCCATTTTAATGATTTTTACTTTAACATAAATGTCTTTTGGTTTATATTGAATGTATTGTGTCTGTGGATGCTAATGTACGTTTAATGATATAAATAAGTTCTATGTTGTTGGTTGAAAGTAATGAATTTTGTTATAAGTGTAAATAAGTGTATTAATATGTTGGTTTAAGGTTAGTTTGAAATAGAGAAAATCCAAATCTAAAAATCTCCAAGGTGCTATGCGACGGCTAGACGCACAACTGTGTCTAGGTGTGCATTTGGGCATGTTCAATCACTCGAGAAGAAGGAAAGAGGCAACACGATCACAACATGCTCATGTTTATGCCCGTATGACCTCTCAAATGCTCCAAAATGGTACACGACCAAGATTATGACCATGCATCTGGGCGTGTTCGATAAGGAAGGATTTCTAGAATTGGACACGATCTGAGACAAGACCGTGTTACTTGACTGTACTGAATTTAAGTGAGTCAAGTATGGCTAGAAATACACCTGTGTTCCTAGGTGTGCTGAATATCTAGATGGGCCACAGTTAGCAACATAACCGTGTCTACTGGGTGTGTCTAATACCTAATTCGTCAAGGAAGCCAACACGGCCAAGCACACGTCCGTGTTGATCTACATTGAAACCTTAAATTAAATATGACTCCATAATTGATTCTCTAACATACTAGATTTATTGTCATGCATGTTTAATGGTATAGTATTGGAGTGTTGAGGAAAGATAAGGTCGTGAGGCCGTGGTATACCATTAAGTAGATGTATAATATGTGATGTGATTATAAATTGTTGTGATACAGTACAAATGCTCTATAGGGTTAAGGCTGAAACTTAGTTATAAGGCTATTTTGCAACATAGTATATGTAGTTTTGTCTATTATATATGGAATATACGGCCTTGGGCCGTGAAGATCATGTGATATATAACTATAGTAGCTCGTTATGCCTTGTAGCCATATACCCCGCTAATCTATTCCCTTAATTCTCGATTTTCCATTAACCTGTAGAGCATACTGGTTTATATATATAATATAATATAAAAGTAGATTTTATTAGTGGATTTAAATTATAAACATAAAGACAATTCAAAAATTAATATATATAAGACTTAAGAAATACAACACTAAAATTTTAAAAGACTTACAAAAAATTCTTAAACACGCCAACTGAAAACTTCAAAATCTAAAAGGATATTTTACAGAACAAAGGGAGAGTAAGAGAAAAGAAGAGGGTGTAGAAAAAAAATTATGTTCTTTAGAGGGATTGCCTTCTTACTTTTATTGACAGATTTTTTCAGTAGTGTCATTATTCATCCTTGTAGCTTCACATGGTTTACTGTAGTAAGTACTATTCATTCTGATTTTACTGCAGCAAATAGTAACTCGTCAGTTTTTTTTTTTTTTTACTATAGCTTTACATGTTTTTATCCACCGACAGATCTGTAATGTAGCTTTGTGTCTTTTTCTACCGACAGAAAAAGACACAAATATTTACTAGTCGTAGGATGTTTATTTGGGTAATGATATTTAGGTACGTAGTAAGTCTCGTCTTTAGTCGAGGTGTCTTAGGGTAGTAATTCGGTCACCGCATACTAAAATTTGGATTAGAATTTGTATTATAATTATTAAAAATGTAACCTTTTTTTATAAATCTGCTAGTACATTTAGATTTGAGAGTTCAGAGTTAGCTTTGTGTCTTTTTATGTCAGTAAAAAAAGACAAAAAGCTATAGTATAGATTTGTTGGTGGAAAAAAACATGTGAAACTACACTAAAAGAAGTTGATAAGTTACTATTTGCTACTGTATAAATCAGAACGAATAGTACTTTACTACAATAAAGCATGTGAAGCTACAGGGATGAATTGTGGTGCTACAGAAAATATCTGCCTATAAAAGGAAGAAGGCAATCCCTCGAAAGAACACAATTTTTTTTCTACACCTTCTTCTCTTTCTTACTCCCCTTTGTTCCGTAAAATATCCTTTTAGATTTGAAACTTTTAGTTGGCATGTTTAAGAATTTCTTATAAGTTTTTCAAAATTACAGTCCTGTATTTCTTAAGTCTTTTATTTCTTAATTTTCGAATTTTACTTTTATTTTTTTAAGTTTATAATTTAAATTCATTAATATATATATATGAAAAGTTGTGGCGAATAAACACATTGGAAAATATAACTATTTAATTTCGCTATTAACATTTGATGGATATGTGCTCTGTAACTGCATGATAGAAGTAAGATGTAAGGTAAAATAAATATGTGAATGCATGTGTAATATTTCTCTTTAAATTAAAGTACCCACTGCGCATTCTAATACTCAACAAGTTATATGATTAACTTATAGGTTGTTGATTAAGCTTGAAGTCATCGGATAGAGTTATCTCCACAGCTACAAGGTTCGTCAACAAGCTTCGGTAGATTGTCTATTTTTGATTTTGGATTTTGGCATGTACAAGCTAAGATAGTGTATTCTTTTGTATAGCTTGTATAAGGATATGATTTAGCCCACTTTTGTAAATGATTACAGTGTAACAATTGATTAATGATGATTTATGATTATGGTTTATAGAAGAAAATTTTTTATATGCCTATATAGTATATGTTTAAGGGCTAAATCATATAGGTTTGATAACCCGTTTATACCATTTTGACTTGATTCGCTTGAGAAATCAGATGGACTAAGAAAGGGTGCTACATTCCTAAATAGTGCAATTTACCTTTTTAATAAATATGATAAAATATGAGAAATTTTTATATAATTTGGTAGAATCCAACTATCTATTGCATACATAAAAGTTAAGGATTAATAGATGACATAGTGTAATACTGGTGTAGCGCCCTTCCCCAGTCCACCCAATTTCCCAAATGAACCGAGTCGAAACGATACAATCGGTTGAACCTAATGATCACCCATTCTTGAATCATTCTGTATATTGAATAAATACTTTATGCTCAAAATTAAACATATACGTCACCAACAAAAATTATTTACATCATATGTTTTAGATACACAATTGTTATGGCCCTAACTGTAAGCCTGTACATGCCATAATTTACAAACAAAAAGATACAAAATTTCAACTAGTCTGACAATAAACTGTAGTAGCTGTGGATATGACTATTCAAGAGCTCAAACATAATACCTGCGAGTTAGACATATAACTCAATGAGCAAATTATGCTTAGTGGATACTTTAACTTTAATAAAAAAAAAGCAAAGAAAAGAAATCACACATTCACACATTATGATTTACCTGAATGATCTTATATATTGGCCTTCATGCTTTATGTCTTAATGCAACAGTACATCAATTAATGCATAACAATATCCCTTTATCAATTGGCTTCATAAGATTACAGTGAAACTTAAGCGACAAGGTTACTGCATTATTGTATGACTGTATGCTGGGCTACTAAGTCCCAAATGTATCATTTCCAATCTCATGGTCATAGCCGGAATATCAAATTGTATGAGGTGCAAATCTTCTAATTAATATGTTGCAATATATCCTTATCTACATGGTTTCTACCTAACCTTATCTACATGGTTTCTACCTAACCTTAGAAAATGATAGGGTAGCGTGCGCTACCAGCTATATCTAGATGCTTTGTCATTCTCACTTGTTTTCAACAAAATTCTTATTTTCATAATTTATTATAATCATTTCTTTCACACATATCAACTCATATTAACTCAATCAATACCATATCAACTCTTTAAAATATCAAATTCACCAATTCAATCAAAACATGTATTATATATTCAATTTCACACACTATATTAAAGTTAAAGTATCAAACCTCAAATTCGAGTTTCGGAGCTCCGATTCTAACTTTTTTTTCTCTTCCTCCTATGAGCTGATTTCCCTTACAGAATTATAACTCTTAAATACTTCTTTTCCCTTAACCTAAATGAGTAAAAAATGATAGAATGAACTTACTATGTTATAGATATATGTTTGTTGATAGATATCCCTTAATGAATTTGATGATTTGATAAAGAAAATGGATGGAAAGTGATGAAAAAAGTAAATGGCAGATGATGTTGAAGAAAGAAATGAAAGAAAAGTTAAGGAAATGAGTAAGATGGTTAAAGCTTCGGGCTACTCCTGTTTTCATTTTGATTTTATGTGAAAATTATCTATTTGGTGTCTAATATTTTACTTATTACCTACTTAATGCTTCAACTTTATTATTTATTTCAATTATGTCCTATTTTAGAATTTATCTTAATTAACCATTTTTTACCCTACTTATGACTTAAATGGTTCGAACCAGTCTTGGTTCAATCTGACTCGACTCGATACTTTAAATGTAATGACTTGATTACCAAGATGTCACAATTAGAATCCTAAATCTACATGTAATTTTTCTAATAATTTTTTTAAAATTAATTACACTTAATATGATCAAACTATTTTTATTTCTTATGTTACTTTTTTAATTAGTCTTTCTTTTATTTTATAACAAATAATTAATGCTAATTTTTCTATAAATTTCTATTGTAAATGTTAATATATTGAATTAATAAAATTATTTACTTTTACTTTTCATAATTAATAACACTATTAAAATTAAAAGTTTATTCCTATTTTTATAAATAAATATATAATAAAATATATAGAATGATGTGACTCAAATGTTAGTGTTTAAATACTTATGTAATATTTAAAATATTAATATAATTTTTTTTTAAAAAAATAATATTATTTTAAAATTAGTTTAATGTTTAGTTTTCCTGTACAAGTGTTAGTTATAGTTATATTAAAATATATTAGATTTATGAATTATAATAAAATATTATTATTTTCAATAATTATCAAAGAATGATATTATTAAAAAAATAATATTTGTGTTTAACAATTTCACTTAATCAATATTTATTAAAATATAATATGTGAAATAATCTATTATAACTTTACAAAAATTTTTAAAACAAAATTTTAAAAATGTGCTACTTTTTAAAAATTTAACATATATTTTATAGCACAAATAAAAAATATTAATAAGTAATTAATATTTAAAATTAATTTAAATAATTTTTTTTTTATAAATAATTTGTACAATACCGTTTACAAATTATTTCTAGTGTTATTAGTAATAAAACAATAATAATATTAATCAAAAATTCACATTATTGATAATTTTATTTTATAGAAATATATAATAATATTAAATGTCAAAATTTTTTAAATAACTTTACAAATTTTTTTATAATTTAAATATAACTTCAAATAAATTAAATAAAAAACTTATTATATCAAACATAAATAAAATTTTAATTTCTAAAATGTTTATAATATCATATATAACTGATATTTTAATTTCCAAATAGTTTATGATGTATTATTTTGATGTATTAATAAATTTATATGATGATTGTGTATATACAAAGAAAATTTTAAAAATAAATTATTCATGAAATAATATAATAACTAAAAAATTTAAATCTGTACATCGCGCGAGTGTATGTTTAGTTGCATAAATAATACTAATAAACAAGTTCAAATTAGTTAAATAAAAATCACAAAAATCAAATTATTATTTTGAAATTATAATTTGAAACATGTCAAATTATGTTAAAAACAAGTTCAAATTATATTAAAGGAATCCTATATTATCTCCCTAGTTACTCTTAAGGAAAGAGTTTAAGCCATAACAAACAAAGCTCAAGTTTAGTGGATAAATTGTTAATATATTAATAAATAATAGCAATGGAGTTCTCATAATAGATAAATAAGAAACACAAATTGATAAAAAGTGAATTTTTTGTGAAAGACAATATTATTGGTAATATTTGAGTTTTCTACAATTTTATCAAATATGAATAAGAAGAGAAGAGGAAAGAGAGCTAGGGCTTGATATTTTCTAAGTAATTTTCCTCCAGATTGAATTTAGATCTCAGTAAAAATGAAAAAAGAGTAGAAGAGGCAGGTTGAGGGTGTAATTGCAAGAAGTCCAAACATGTGAGCCCTAAAATTAAAAGGACCTCTGCAACATCTATCATGTGACTGTTTCTTCCTTACCTTGTAAGATGGTCCTCTCTTCTCTTCTCTGCGTCCTCATCAGACAGTGACCTAACCCTATTCTGTCCTACTATTTCCTGATTAGGACATATCAACCAAACCCCATTTTCATTCTATTCTCTAATCACATGCTGTTCTCTTCCAATTTAATACTTCCTTTACCACTTCATGCTTATATACTACATTCTTTTTTCAGTTTTCTGGGTTTTGAAAATGACGGTCACTTCATTACCCTTTACATTAATTACAACTTTTGCCCACAATTAGTAGTATTATGTTGTCAAATGTATCTCTATAAGTTTGATTAAGAAAATGGAGTTTCTACATAAGTTCAAAGAAATAAATTAAAATTCAGGAGTGGGCAAGACATTAAATAAAGCTTGACTTTTTGTAACGGATAGTGAAAAAAAGTAATTGCAAACCGTTCTCTACTCTAGCATGCGAAGAGAAGGGAGCAAGGAAGACTAGAAGTGGGGTTGCAGAGTGAGGTCCTAAGCCAAGGCCAAGGTGGTAAAAATGGTATGTATATTACATTAAATGAATGCGTTTGTCTTTGGCTGCTTTTTTTTTTAGGAATAGCGAGTCTTCCTTCTTAAATGCAAACCCGTTAAAGAATGCCTCTCGAAACCGTAAAAAGGATCAAAATTCTCTTTTGTTCTTTACCTCAGACTTCAGTGGATTCTCTTTCACCTTCATTACTTGCAGCAGGGCGTGGAGGCATTTACAGCTTTTATGGTACTCTCTCTTTCTCTCACTCTGACCATTGTTTTGGCTTTTGTTCATGTTTTAATTTTATGTATTTGGTCCTGTGTCCTATATATGTCCTAACTATATGTCGAAATAAATATGCTTTTATTTGTTGTAAAAGGTGAGTTTCTTTTGGGATTTTGTTGCAGGAGGAAACATGTCAGGTCATTCTGATCCATTATTTTTTTACTGGGATGGGATTTCAAATTCCCTGTTTTAATTTCTTTTTCCTTTTACTTTAGCTTAAGGCTCATTCATGCAACATTTATCTGGGTTCTATCTTCATCTCCTAGGAAATTACTGGTTCTCAAGTGAAATTCGATTATGAATAAACCCCCACATTTTTCAAAGAAAAATGTGAACTTTTGATATGGGAAAAGGGGAATTTCTTGTAAGGCTAGCATAAAGCCAGACTCTGCTGGCTTGCACCTGAAAGTTCATTATATATACGCTTTCTTGTAATCTATTTGAATTTTGGGTAATTCAATTTTTTTTTTTTTTTTTTTTTTTGGCCAAGGGTAATTCAATAGTTCAAAGATGATTGGTTAGGCCTGGACGCCTGGTCATAATTCTGGTGGTTTGTGGTCTGGCAAAGCTAATAGGATTTTTTGAGATTCTCCTCAGGGAATCTTTGGGGATTTGCAATTTGGTTTTTCTGGCAAATGAGTATTATCCCTTAAGCACAGAACAAGGATATCTCTGTCCACTTCAATCAAGACAGCATTTTTATTATATTTGTCCTCAATAGGTGCCCTTTGCTTATTAACTGGGAATTTAAAAAAAGGAAAGAAACTAGCATGATTCTCTTAAACTTTTGGATGTAAAATTTCAAACCTATTTGTGTTTTTATGTACAAAGTTTGAAACTTATTCTGCATCAGTCCTATGATTCTATATCTCTGGCATTCGTTTGCTTTGAGTCATAGAATAGATTTTCAACTGATCAGTAGCTGATACAAACTCATGTTTTGATGTGGTTAAAGATTCTTTATAACTTCTGAAAGTAGTACCGTGTGGCTAATTTTGATTTTTCTTTGCAACCCGAAAAAAATAATTTACAGAGTTAAATTACACATTCATTTTCTTAATTATCATTTCAAAAGCTTTTCAGATCCACCATTTTGAAGAAATTAAGTATGATTATTTCATTTGCATTTCTTTTTTTTTTTTGTCCAGGATATTGTTGATATTAATCTTTTGGAGGGGCTTCAATGGAGTGATTCTCATTGACAATGCACTTATTCTGGTGGCAACAACTGCCACTGCTTATACTGATTCAACTCTTTGAACACAACAGTGCCAACCATAAACTGTCTGGTAAGCGTTCTACTGATAACTCTCGACTTCAAGTTGCTAAAATTCTTATTATAATAAGGTTGAAAAAGCTGTCAATTTGAATGAAAGAGTAATTTGTTAGAAGACTGGTTTTCATATTTAAATCGAAAGTTATTTTGTCCAACGGCATTGTGCTTAACAGTTTTTTTTTTTTTTGTCCATTTCATCAGCTGAAGCATTATCTGATTTTAAGAGCACAATTGGCACTCCTCAACATTTCAGTGGCAGGGTTGGAGGAAATTCATGCCTGAGAAAGTGGGCAAATGCCAACTGCTATAAACTGAATGACCCAGGTGTTGTTTCTTTGTAAGTTCCCTCGCTTTATCTTCATAATTTGCTTGCCGTGACTTTATCCTGTAATTCATTTGCTCACTTGTTGTAACTTTTTTTTTTTTTTTTTGAAAATGAAAAATAAATTTCATTAATTAGTAATAATAAATGAACGCATAATCATATTCTCATATGAGAAATAAGAAATACAATAATAAAAAATTGAAATTTCTTCTTCAAATCTTGGCATAAGAAATTAATCTTCGGGGTAAAAAACTGGTCATTCATATTGGACAACAAAATAAGGTTTCTACAAACATGTTTCCGAAAATTATGTGTTTTTGAAAATTAATGGCATTTGAAACACATAGAAAAGAACATTGATGGAGTAATATACCACACTACCAGACTTTATGGATATGAAATCAATACTCACACTTACACTTGAAGATCTGAGATTTGCAAACAAAAAAGATCAATATTTTTTCTTGTATCCCGAAAATCAAAATTAAGTAAAACGACATAAACAAAATAAAGAACTCCATAAATGAGACTAAACGCCACAAAAGGGGACGAAAATCACAGATAAAAATAAATTTTACAACCAAAGATTGATTTAGAACTCATTGAAGTCAAACAAAAAGTAAAAGAGAATGCAAAATAGGAACCACCACCAATCAGAAAAGATCGGTGATGTCTCAAACAAGAAAAATAGGAGAAAACACCTAGAGGAAGAGAGAAGGGTGGCTAGGGTTTTTGCAAATTAGATGATGACTACAATCACTTGTTGTAACTTAGAATGTATCTATTGGTCACAAATTTGCTTAATTGCTATTGTCATTGTTACACTTTTTTTTTTCTTTTAGGAAATATTGTCATTGTTATTATAACTTTTCTGGCAGCAGGACTTAGCTTTACGGAATTGCATAAAATAGAGCTATTTTAGAAGTGCAAATTCCATGCTCATTCAAAACACAAATAATTGATTTGCACGAGCATTATTTTCAGCTGTTTCTAAAATACATATAGAAGATGGTTTAAGGTTTGTCCCTGACAAACTTTTATGAGTTTAGATGCCAATTTGTATCCTCACAAGTTCTCTATAGTATCTTAGATTATATGTTTATCATCCATCGAAAAATATTTCTAGTTTACTGCACATATAATGGAATATGAAGAAATACACATATGCAATCATACACACTAGTCCCAGAGGAGTTAATGAATAACTAATCATAAATAATATCTTCCACAGGGCTACCAGAAGAGGACCTTTTTTTCTGTACACCAGATTCATCAAATTATCGCATGATTTTATTCCCTCAAATTCTGCAATAGAACTAAAAGAAGAAGTTTATAAATCAGGCAATAAGAGGATAACAGCTGGAGTTGATGGGAACAATGGTGTTCCAACACTAACACCATTGGAAGCAGCTGAGGATAAGACACCAAGTAAACAGAAAGTTGCTGCCATAGTTGGTGGGGTTGGTGCTGCTCTACTTGTGATTCTCATTTTGGTTCTTGTTTACTTCTGCTTGACCCGTGTTAAGAAATTCCTAAGACAAGCATCTGAGACTGCATCTTCTGGACCTTCTCCTCCACGTAAGTTTAACTTGCTGCCGTATTTGTCTATCTGGGGTGCAAAACAAACTGGGTGATGTGTTTAATTGATCCTTTCTTGCTTTCCTTCATGGTAGTATTCAATATCTTACTGGTTCTCAAGTTTTTGAATTTCTGAAGTTTATTAAATTGAGGAACCGAGTAATTCTGTAACTAGATATTTTTATTTGTGTCAAAATAATTAATTTCTTGAGCTTTGGATCATTACATGACATTATTATCCAAGGTGGCCTTACCTCAAATGAAAGGGCTTGATCATTTAGAAGAAAGTTAACTTCAAAATATTTCTGAAGCAAGTTGAATCATCTGTCCCTCCTGTTTATCTTTCATTATTGACAATGCTGCCGACGTGCTGTTAAAAGAATCTATTATTAGTTGTTGACTCAAAAATGTAGTTTTGTAAGTCAAAATCTGATGCAAAGGATCATGAAGATCACATCATGTTCCAGTTGTTGAGACTAGGAATGGGTTTTAATAAGCTCTTGTTCTCTCAACAGCGGAGTTTTCAAGAGGTAGCATTTCTCCCTATGCTGCTGTGCAGGCTCCTTCTGATGCACATGTTTTAAGAAAGTTATCAATTCCTGAGCTTGAGCATGCCACGAGCAATTTCAGTCAGAGTAACATCATAGGTGAAAGTGCATTTGGTCTAGTTTATAAAGGACTGCTTTTAGATGGATCGATTGTAGCTATCAAGAGATTCCTGCATAAGCCGGTTGTGGATTTTATTCAAAAGGTATAGCCAATAGCTAACCTTTTTAAAGATCCAATTTAAAATTAGTTCTTTATTTGCTTCAGTAGAATGGTGAGATTCTATCAACTTTCTGCAAATGTTAAAAAAAGATATTTAAATCTTGAACTTTAAGTTAAAGTATAGAATCAAGAACAACTGATTTTGCAGCAAAGATAGAAAATAACTTTCTCACCAACTTGATTTAAAGCTTAAACTTTTGCACGTGCAGGCAAAACATTTAGCTTCAGTCCACCATAAGCATCTTGTTCAACTTATTGGTTATTGTGAAGATAGGCATCAACTATTACTTGTATATGACTATATCCCTAATGGAAATGTAGGAAATAACAATCTCTACGGTAATTGCTCAAACCGGCCCTTCCTCGTTATTTCTCTTATGTATGCAAAAGCAATTTTACTTTCACTTTACTTTCTTCCTAGATACTGAAGGTTTACCCATTGGAAAATTAGACATGAGGCAAAGACTGTCAATTGCTTTGGGTGCTGCAAAAGGTATATACATAAACCCAGTTATTCTTTCTTCCATCTTTTGTCATTAAAATATAATTTATTCTTAATTTTGCTATTGAATTTATTTTAAATCAGGCCTTCAATATCTTCACAGTTTAGTCCCTCCTCTCTTTCACATGCACTTTCGAACAAGCAATGTTCTTTTGTGTGATAACTTTACCGCCAAAGTCTCTGACTATGGAATTCTTAAATTGGTGGTGGAAGGTCATCGTGCTGGATCATCTTCAAGCATTGACTACTTTCTTGATCCGGAGTACGTAACTTCGCTCTTGTAGTTTCCACAAGAAAATAGCATATTCCTCTTTGGAGAATTAGCATGAAAATTATCCTAATTACCGCAGATTCTCCCGCTTGTTTGAAATTTAACGGCATGTACTGCACTTACATGAACTTGTGATTACCAGTATGCATAGTACGTAGTGCTTCATCAAGTTTTCCCTATTTCAGGTTTTAAATTGCAGAATTAAGTATTCTTTTCTTTTGAGCCAAGTTATCAACTCAAGGACTTGTGTGCATATTAATTTTCAGCTGTTGTCTTGGTCTTTAGCAAGCAGTTTCTAAATTAAACTTCAACCTTTTACTAAAAGTAATAATTTTTTCCTGAAGGTTAAATTTATCAAACAATTTTTCTGAGCAAAGTGATGTATACAGTTTTGGGGTTTTCTTGTTGGAATTAATTAGTGGTCGCGAAGCACATGGCAAATATCAATCAAACTCAGGCCAAAATCTAGTACAAGAGGTAAACTATATTAACTTCAACATGTTTTATTTTAGTTTCTGTCACTTAGCAGTTTCCTTGTTTGTGTCCTGAAGGTGAGGCAATGCAGCGTCGTAGAGTTTATGGATAAGACTCTGGAAGAGCATGCGGTAGAAGCTGCAAGAAAGATGATGGAACTGGCATTGCAATGTATAGATATTAGAAGAAAAAGACCATCAATGTTGGAAATAGTTGAAGAAATAGAAGAGATTCAAGTAAGAGAAATGGGATATTTGCAACCTCATGTGGGTGAAGAGATAGGTTCTGTAACACTTGGGAGTGAACTATTCAAATGATGTATCTTCTTCTTCCTCTTGCTACTATTCTTTGTTTGTGCTGCAATCATTCTTTGATTGAATTAATGGTTGTAATTTGTAATTATGATTATCCCACAAATGGATATAATTTTTATTTCAAAGGAAGAGATTATAGGTTTTTATGAAAGTCAATATTAACTGTATTTTAATAATGAGAATACATAAGTATATATACAACATTAATATTAACTCATAGCTCTCTCACTCTCCCCCGCAAGTTGAATGGGGTGGAACAAACAGTTAACTTGTCCCTCAGAAAGTGATAACGATTTTTATGCAAAGACTTGGTAAGATATCGCTGATTTAATCATGAGAATTGATGTATTTCAAAGCAAGATTCTTATCTCGTACTTCATCACGACTAAAGTGAAACAAGCTCCATATCCTTGGTCTTGGAATCGAACACTGGATTTACTGTGAGATATGTAGCACTCAAATTGTCACACCATTTGATGTCACGAACCTAATTTTCTCGCAACAAGGATTGTATCCATGTCAATTCGGATGTTGCACTTGTAAGGGCTCTATATTCCACTTCCATGGACGATTGAGAAACAGTCCGTTGTTTCTTAGATGACCAAGATACCAAATTATGGCCATGATAGATCGCAAAGTCTGATGTTGATTGTCGATCATCCAATGAACTAGCCCAAACTGAGTCAGTATAGCTAGTAAGATGCTGAGGTGACTGGCGAGAAAGCAACAACTCATGACTAGAAGTGGTTTTTTAGTAACGAAGAATTCTCTTAACAGCAGTCCAATGTTGTTCAGTTGGATCATGCATGTATTAAGATACTTTACTGACCGAGTAAGCAATATTTGGTCTAGTAAAGGTAAGATATTGGAAAGCACCAACAATACTTCTATAGGGATAAGTATCATAATGGAGATCCCAAATCAACTACCAATTTTTTTTAAAATTGTGGAAGGTGTATAAATTGAGCAGCAACTATCCATTTTTGCATACAACAGAAGATCACGGACACACTTAGAGTGATGAAAAAATAATCCATTGGAACTAGGACTGCAAATGAGCCAAGCCGAGCCGAGTATTGTGCTGCTCGAGCTCGGCTCGTGTTATGTGCAGAGAACTATTAGCACACGCAACATTGAAAGATAGCACACACGACTCTACTTTAATAGCTCAACGGATAGTGCACTAAATGTTGCTGACTACTTTTAAACGCTTGTCAAAATAGTCGTTACAAGAAGTTAGTGAGCAGTCGCGCTTTGTAGTAGATTTTATATTTCCATTTTTCAAGGGTCCAACGGCTAGAAGGGTTGTTATGGGTATAAATAACCCTTTTTACAACCAGTAAGAGGTTAAAACAACTAAGTATTCAATATACAACAACCTCTTAATTGTTCTTCTACCCGTCTTTCTTTCTTATGTTGTGAATGTTGTTGAGTTAGCCTTAAACACATTTTTGTTGTCAAAGAATCAAGAGTAAGCCTTGGAGACTCTAAATTGAGTGTTAGCTTAGAAACACCATTGTATTTGTTGTTTGATTAGTGGAACCAAGTGTTTTAGGGAATTGGAGAAGTGGATGTAAGATTTGTTAGTATTCGAACTACTATAAATCTTCCTTCTTCCTTTCTAAACCAAAAATTCTATTTTGGCAACTAATTCATCCCCTGTTAGTCGTTATTTTGTCAACAACGTATTTATACCAAGTGAGCATATAGAAATTTGTTTTGGACGTCTTCAAAAGCCAAAATAAATAAAGAAGCACTTTGTCGGTGTAGTATTTATAAATAATAAATAAAAATAGTTGAAATTCTCTTGAAGGATGAAAAATAATAGGGGTAGATATTTTTTTTTGCAAAAAACTACAAACTAATACACAGTGTTGAGTATAAGATTATAAATATGAAGAAAGTTGAAAAGGAATGGATAATTATTGTTTAATTAGTTGTTATTTATGTTAAATCTCTAATTGAAACTATTTAAATTAGTCGAGGCAAAACTTTAAAATCGGACCGGCTTCCAATAAAAAAAATGAAGCAGACAATTAGCTACAGTTGTTAAAGCAGAAATAGTTGAATGAGTTAACGTAATCCGGTTAGCTGACGTAAAAATGGCAACGCATTCTGCTTGCATGTTTTAGATTTACATTAATAAATAATTCAAAAAAAAAGTCAACACATCAAAGTTTTTCTATGCTAGTTGTTGTTAGAGAATGAGTTTCGTATTCCAAGTTGAATATTTTAAAGAGATGAAATAATACAATAAGACTTTTCTAAATTCAATTTCACGTATATATTTTTGCATCAAACCAAAAATTAATTATTAATCTGCAGTTACAAATTAGGTATAATCGCATTAGGAGGCATTTACTCGGCCAACAATGCATTTAAATTGATGTCATATAAATTTTATTTTTTAGTTAAAAAAGCTATAAATATTTATTAATTCAAATTATATATATATAAATATTGTAGTTAAATTCAAATATATTTATCTTGTTATAAATTCAAATATATTTGAATTTTTCATTTTTATGATTCTTATTCTTGATCATATTATAACTTAAGTATTTTAAATAAAAATTATTAGTATTTTTATAATTTTTATTTCGTATAAATTATAAATATAATAAAGCTATTTTGATATTATAAATTATTAAGAAAAATATTAATTTTTTTTATTAATTTAATAAATTTATTATTGCTATTATCAATTACTAAAATTTTAAAATGCTAATTAATATAACATATTAATTATAAATAATTAGCATTTACATACTGGAAGAAAATCAATACTTTTTAGAGGTTATATATATATGTAAAAAATGGTTTGTGAAGGGAAAAGAAAAAAGATGGAGGCAAAATTAGAAATGGTTTAGGAAGGTTAAAAAAAGATGGAAGCATGCTAGTGTTCCAGGCCCCAATCCCAAATATTTGGATATGAAGGGTGAAAATAAGCTAAAAAACTATAAATACTTCTAGAGTAAAAATAACTCATAGATTTAATAAGGTGAATTAGGTAATTAGTTAGAGAATCAACAAAAAATATATTATTATTTTAATAAAATTATGGATTAGTCTAATAAAATTAAAATATAGAAATAAAATAGTTTATTTTTAAAAATTAAAGAGACAAAATAATATATTTTAACATGAACAATTTTACAATTTTCAAAATTATGAGAATTTAATAGCATATGAGACCAAATTATAGAGATTTGAATGTAATTATATCATCAAAAAATATACTGGTCTGGTTCGATGAGATGACAGTCAAGTTAAATTCACTCACAGATTAAAGAGTAGACATGACAATTTTGCAGTTCGAAGTCGGATATGACCAAATTCTGCTCCGCTCCGTAAAGTGATCGGATCGAATTCGGAGCATAATCGCTTAAAGTCGGATCAGAGTCGAAGCGATCTCAATTTTTTCTTTTTTTTTTTTTCCTATTTTACATTTTAATAACATGAAAATATAAATATGAAAATAATTCAAATACATTTATTTAACATTATATATTTAATTTTTTAATATATATATATATA
>CANUEY010190423.1:0-17587 GCA_948099555.1 Croton setiger
GCTTAAACCAAGGTACAAGTTTGATTTCGATTGTGAGATTAATAAACTTAATTGAATTTCTTAATTTTTGTTGCATTTATATTCTTTCTGTGATTTATTGGGAAAATATATCCCCTAGCGAAATTCTATTGAATGAATTAATAGGGCCCGTTATTTTGTTTAATAGCAATTTCCATAACTATTCGATTGAATCAAATCCGTAATTGTTTGGTTAGATCGATAGAGTAGAAATTAATATAATCTGATTGGGTAGAACCTTTTGGGTTATATTAAGAGAGAATATAATCAGATTTAAATGGATGCTCGTAGTTTCTGTTAATTTGGGTAGGGTTCTACTAATTTTTAATGCAATTAACGGTTAAATTCTTCGTCGTACTTAAGATTACTAATTAATTAGGGGTTGTTATTAGATCGTATCTTAGCAACCTATTATTACGGTAGAATTGGTTGGGTCGACGTTCTTCCTTGCTATAACTTATCTGTAATATGAATTAAGAAACCATTCTTGAAATCAATGATCAATCGAATCGAACTTCGCGCCGAGGTATGCCTTAACTGAATCCGTTTCCTATTATTTTAGTTAATATTAATTTCTACCGTTTGCTTTAATTCTTTTTATTAATTAATTTCCTTTCGACTTTTAATCTCCCTTCTTTACTTTATTTATTCTAATTTCAAATCTGGTTATTTGCGGCAAACTAGTCCCTATGGTTCGACCCTTCTCACCCTATTTACAAGTTTGTTTTGTAGGAAGAGCAGGTTTTTATTTTTGGTGGATTCGACACCCATCAACCCAAAAATAATTACTTATGAGTTTTCTAATTTTTGTTAATTTTACAAAAATTAAAAATATGATTTTTCTAATTTTTGTTAATTTCTCCAAATAAAAAGTATGTGTTTTCTAATTTTTGTTAATTTCTCCAAATAAACACTAAATTTTCTGTAAACTCTTTTTAATTTTTTGGAAAAGTTAAACTTTCCCTTCTAACATTCAGACTTGTCTAGGATGATAAAAAAATAAATATGTGGAAATAATAGATATTTGCTATAGTGATAAAAGGTGAACGGTTGTGCCTTACACAATAAGATATTATCACGTCAATTCAACACACAAAAGGTGTTGTGGTGCAGATGGTTATCATGTGGTTTTATATGCTAAAAGTCTTATGTTCGAGCCCCAGCTTGGTTGTTTTTAATTTTTATAGTGAGCGGGACCCACAGGTTTGATTTAATAATTAGAATGGTCTGATTCAAATAAACCAAATGGCAGTTTTGTCATTTTTAAAAAAAAAAACGTTGATTTTTCTGTTGACTAACGGCCAAAGTGGACGGAAGGACCTGAGAGTCTATTATTTCAAAAGTTAGGGACCCGTTGATACAATTTCCAAAATAGAAGGACCTACGAGTCTATTAGATCAAATCTCAGGAACCCAAAAATAATTACCCCTTTTAATTATATATTGTTTTCATTAGATTAGAGAACGATAGAGATAATTACCCCTTTTAATTATATATTGTTTTCATTAGATTAGAGAACGATAGAGAAAACTTGATGGAGTGAAAAAGAAAAAGAATTCTGTATTGAATCTTATATTGTTATTAGTAGTGATTTCATTCCAATTCAGTAGATGTGGTCACGGTTCAAGGGTCAATCGAACCGTAACCAGCCTGCCGAACCGGCGGTTAAATTTCGGGCTAAAAACCGGCGGTTCATGGCGGTTAAACCGGCGGTTCATGGACGGTTCGAGGAAGTCCGGTTCGAAGGAGGACAAACCGGAGGGCCAAAGACGGGTGGTTCGAACCCGGTTAACCGCCGGTTCAATCATTTTTTTCTGAAAAAAAAAATTAAGGAAAAAAAATTCAAAATTAACTTCTAACATCAATTTAATTAATTCAAATGAACATTTAATTTTTGGGGACTCAAATTGTTTGAATAACATTTTTGGACTTCAAAATTAATAATAATTGTAATTTTTTTAAATTTAATAGTTGAAAAAGAAATTTGTAATTTGTAATTGTAAATGTTGAAAAAGAATTCTAAATATTGATTAATTGGATTGAATTGTTGAAGAATGAAGAATAGTAAAAAATAAAATTAATTTATGAAGCAAAAATAAAATAATAAGTTCAATTAAAAAAAATTGTAGACAATAAAATTAATAAATAAAAAATAAATATTTTATTAATTGAGAAATATTACATTGAATTTACATATATAGAACTTGAAATTGTCAAAATGGAAAAAAAATTGAAAGAGAGAAAAAAATGGAAAAGAAATTGGCTTTGAGAATAAATTTTTTTTTTTTTTTAAAAAAAAAAATTTATTCAGCCTACGTATTTTCGTTGGCCGAAAGAAAAATCAAAAACCACATAGTTCTAATGCTTACCTTAATTTTCGGGGCGGAGGAGGTTTGGGTGATTTCGGAGCTTTCATCAGAGGTAGAAGTCCAGTATTCTTGTTTTCGTAAGTCGACGGTCGCACAATCGCCGACGCACGCTTGGGGTTCTAAATTTTCTGCTCTCAATTTTGTCATTTTCTCGGAAAGCAGAAGGCTGCCGGCACTAAATGCTTTTTCAACGGCGACTGTTGAGACCGGCACCGCCAAGACTTCTTTAGCAATTTTGGCCATAATTGGGAAAGTGTCTTCATGTCTTCCCCGCCACTCTAATATGTCGAAATTAACCGGATCTGTAGCTGCACCTGAAAATTCAAACTCGGTGGACAGGTATTTGTTAAGTTCCGGATAGGAACTTGCACCGGTCCCCCTCGACCTTTTTAGCGTTGGGAATAAATAAGAGACATTTTCTTTTGAACCGAGATCCCACCCGGTCTGGCGGGAGTAGAACTTCCGCCAACGTCATTTTCAATAGCAGAAGCGGAATTTGCAGAAAATTCAATAAACAAATCAGTTACAGTTTGTCTAGTCTCATTAATTAAACTATGTACACTAATCATTTCATCAATTGGCAAATTTAAATTTTCATAATAAACATCTTATATAGTTTCTAAAACATCTAATCTAACCCTAAGATCAAACACAGAAGCAACCAAAAATAAATTTGGAATAACTTTAAAATAACTTAACCGTTTATTTTCATAACATGCACATAATCTTTCAATTGAGCATCATGCTCAAACAATTGCAATCTATCCACAATATTAACACTACATTGCAAAAAAATATGAGATATTGGTTTATATACATGACTAAAAATTTTAGTTGCATTATTAAACACTTCAAGCAAATTAATAATTTTGGAACAAATTTCCCATGATTGTGGAAAAATTACGATATCGTGATTATCCTGAGAATTATAAAAAGCACACAAAACATCCTTATATTCATAGAATTGTGCTAATAAAGTATAGGTGGAATTCCACCTATGAACAACGTCACGTTTAAATTTTGTATGAGTCAAATTATTACTCCTACGAAATTTAAACTAATTTTTCATAAATTTATTATAAGAATAAAGGTGTTTAATAGTATTTTTAATAGGTGATATATGCACTTCCAAAAATTTCAAATCATCTTGCACACACATAAATTTAGTACATGACATGCACATCTTATATGAAAAAATTTTCCGCAAACATTAGGTTGAAATTGTCAAAAAAATTTTATAAGTTTATATTCATCTAAAATGTTATGAATTATTTTATAAATATTTGCGGCAGTATGCCTTTCGTCAAAAGCACGAAAGACGATTATTCTTTTTTGTAACTGCCAAGAATTATCAATAAAATGCACAGTAATTTCCATGTAGGAGTGGTTGTGCCAATTATCTGTCCAAATACCAGAACAGATAGATACACGACCCTCCAATGCAGCAAATTGACCAATTAAAATTTTATTTCTTTCTTTAAGTTAAAATATTTCTTTTAGTGGTGTTTCTAGAAACAGTTTTTACAAGTGGATTAACACATTTTTTTAAAAAATTTATGAACCCACATTTTTCACCAATGAAAAAAGATAATTTTTCAACACAAACAAATTCAGCTAAATCTTTTTTATAATCTCTATCATTGAAATTAAAAATGGAATTTTTAGAGGAAGTGTACCCGGATATTTGCGTTTGCGATCTTTTTTTACCAAAAAATTCGACCGGATGCTTTTGCTCCATGTGCCGCTTCATCGTTCCATACCCTCCGCTCATTTTCCACTTATAACGTACGTTACAGTGTTTGCAAATTTGGACGTATTCAGAATTTCCGACGGACTCCCGCCGGAAACGCTATGGTACGTCACTTGTATACTTTTGGGAAATATATTGTTGTTGCGTCTCAACTTCCTCTTCCGAATGAATTTCGAGACTAGAAAATCAAATGAAATAATAAATAAGTGACCCGAAAAAATATATAAGAAATAAAGGAAAGAAAAAAAAACATAAATAAAAATTAAACTAAAAACAATACAATAATAAATAAAGAAAATGAAATATAAATTAAATGAAAAAAAAACAACAATAATTAATAAATAATAAAAAAATAAAAAAGAAAAGAAAACGTACGTTAATGAAACAATAATAAATAACATGAAATAAGGTAAAAAAAATAAAATAATAATAAATAATAAAAATTAAAATAAAAATAAAACAATAATAAATAAATAAAATTAACTATAATTAAATGAAAAATAATAAATAAAAAAATTATAATAAATAAAAAATAAATATTAAATGAAGAACAATAATTAAATAACATAATTAATATGTTGACATAAAATTAAAAAAAAATTAAAAAAATAAATTAAACATAGTAATTAACAAAATAAAATTAAATAGTTAAAAAAAAATATGTTAACCGTGTTTGTTGGGATGGTGGCGGTGGTGGCGGTGGCGGCATTTCGACTTGTAATTGTTGCCGCGATTCCTCAGTTGTGAAGTTTTCAAAATTTGTTGGAGAATTAATAGGCACCCTTCTAATAAACATTTGAGATCTGGTTGGATCAACCGGATAATCAAATAAATCATGGATTAACCGTTCTCCAACTTCTTGGATTTCCGGTTCCTTATCCCTTCCTCCGGCACCACTTCATCCGGGTTGATACATTTTTTTTTTTCAATTAAAAAGGTATGAATATGGTTTGAAAAAAAAATTAAGTTGTGGGAAATAAAATTTACTTGTTGAGAAAAAAAATTTGGTAGAGTTACGACTTAAATTGCACAGTTTGAGAACTAATTCAATTTTTTTCAGACAATATGAGAGAGTAGAGAGTGAGCAAAGGTGTAAAAAAAAAATTCCACACCCACCCCCCCCCCCCCCCCCAAGTTATAGACAATTCCTAAAATTTGTTAGACACAAATTACCTCCAAAAACTACCCATTTTTCACTATTCACAGGGTTAAAATCGTCCAGAATTTGAATTAATTCTTCCCCCCTAAAATCTACCCAAAAAAATTCAAACCTGGGCTAACCCACGGGTTGGGCCTGCCGGTCACATTTTCCCCCAGTCAGAAGGTCATCCAGCCAACAACAAGGGCTGGGCCCGCAGTTTTAGCCCGCCGGGCCCGCCTCGGTCCCCAGCCAATGGAAGCAGCCCGCCGTTTCAGCCCGTTGTGCGGCCCGTCGGACTGGTCCGCTTGGTCCTCTGCCATATGTACGGTTTAAGGCCCGCCGGTTCAAACCGGCGGGCCAACCCTTCGGTTCGGTCCTGCCACAAGTCTACCATAGTACGGTTTAAGGCCCGGTGGTTCCTCAATTTTCAAAATTTTTAAAATTTTCCGGTTAATCGACGGTTCGATTCAGCGGTTCAAGCAGTTTTTTCACGGTTCACGGGCTTGTACGGTTACGGTTCGAAAATTTTTGGAACCTGAATCGGTTCGTCTTTCGGCCAGTTCCGATTCATTTAAGGCGGTTACGGGCTCGGACGGTTATGGGCCGGTTCAGGCGGGCCGAACTGGCCCATGGCCATGACTACAATTTAGGATTAATTAATCTTAAAATTAATAAATCTGAATATATAATCATTTTAAAAATTTATATCATTTTATTATGTAAAACTTTATGGGTATAAAATTTCTGTTTTAAAATCCACGTATCATAGAAAATTTGCGCAAGTTATGAAAATCTCCATATCTTTTTGTACCTAACTATAAAACCAAAAACTATGAATATTATATTAATAAAAAAGTTTTATTACTATAATACTGATTAGATGAACCTTTTTCAAATGAATTACCTTCTATAAATTCATTAATTTAATACAGTTTAAAAAAACATATATAATCTTAATAAATAAAATTTTATAGGGACGTCTTACGGGGAACATTGAATTTTTTTAAGGTTAAATAAGTCTTTATCAAATTATATTTATTTACTATCTTAACATCAATTTCAAGATAATTTATTAGTTTCTGGTTTTTTCGTTAGATATAAAGAGATTTGAACATTTTCATGATCTATTGATTTGGATGTAGAAATTTTCACACACCTTTAGATATTTTCACAAGTTTTGCTTTTAATTACGAGTTATAATTCTAATTATGGGTTATTTAAATTAGATTGAAAGAAAGAGAAGACTTGATGGAGAATATTTATTAGTTTTTTGGTTTTTTTTTTTTTTTTTTTTTTTGATATAAAAAGATTTGGAAATTTTCATGATTTGTGTAAAGTTTAGATGATATGTGAATTTGAAAGTAGAAATTACACATGCATGTCAATATTATGTTATATTCTTAAGTTTGGGATATATTTTTTACTATGGGTTATTTTAATTAGATTATAATTGATAATGGGGATGGAAAGAGAAGACTTGATGAAGTGAAAAAAAAAAAAAAAGACTGTATTAAGTATTCCATACAAGACTGTCTAGTTTAGGATTAATAAATCTTAGGTTAATAAATTTTGAGATTAAAATTTATACTATTTTATTATGAAGATTAGTGTCATTGGAGTATTTTATTTTTAAGATAATTTATTAGTTTTTGCTTTTTTCTCTTAGAAATTTGGAGATTTTCACAACCAAGTGGATTTGGAAATAGAACTTTCCACACACCTGTGAGATATTTTCACGGGTTATGCTTTTAGCTACGAATTTTATTTTTAATTATGATTTATTTTAATTAGATTAGAATTAATGAAAACGCACAGATATTGAAATTTTAGAAAAATAAATCGAATGACGACGGGCAGCTAGGAGAGCTTCATCGTCCCATGACCAACCAACGACGATCGGCGACTAGTCTTCCGATTTGTTATTTTCTATTAGGATGTCTTTGTACTTTTTTGTTTAGGGCTTTTAATTTGTCTCTTCCTCTCATTTTCTTCATCGATATATGCTTAGACTATTTGTGCGAGAAAAAAAACAACTTAAAAAATTTTAATTTCTAAAATTATTGTAAATACATATTAGATTGCGAAGCAGGCTAGGATTTTGTTTGTTATTTGCTTAGTGTTGTCTCTATTTGTCATGGTGAAGGGTGAATGAAACTGAAGTTATGGTTTTCTGATTATATATTTATGATTGTTGATCCACAGATACTCTTAGTGTAAGTGAATAACTTAGAATTAAGCTTGTGAAGATGGTTTTTATTTTTATTCAGGTTTCACTTCTTTTACTTCTGTAATGTCAGATTTTCATTTTGTTTGAAAATAGTAGTTTCTTTTGAAATTGCTTGTGAAGGATTAGATTATTAAGCTTTGAAGAATCTCACGTTGATATGTCAAATTGGTTTTGCTCTTAAGTTTTGATTGGTTGCAATTATTATGGAATTTTTTTATTGATATTTATGGAATATTTGCTACAATTACTTGTTGTTCGCTTAAGCTACAATTTTATTATTTATAATTAATGTCACAGAGATGATATTGTTTATAATTTGTATAAAGCTTTTAGAGATTAGATTCTGTTTTGATTTAATTTTTAAGATTTTTTTTTTTTTTATTATGCTTGTAAACTGGTTGTCAAGAAAGCCAAAAAGACATGACTAATTTGTTATATATGTAATTTTACTATGGAAATTCATAGTTCAATAAGAAATGATAGAAAAATTATTAAATTTAAACTGAATAATATATAAGGATGCATTTTTATATTCAAATAAGGATGACTTATGGCTTACGTGAAGACCATTCGTCATCTATGATTTTAGTTGTATGTTAAATACCACCAAATTTTCCTAAAGTAATAGAAAGCTTATATAATAATAACAATATTCATCATCGAAATTAGGTGTATGGAAATCAAATTTTGACAAGATTTCTGGAAGGGATTGAGGAGTTTAGTAGAGTTGTCCTTAAGCATATGTTTGAGAGTGCATCATTTATAATTCTATATCCTTGTTGTGATTGCAATAACGCGAGAGAGTATCATGATATTGATAATATTAAGGATCACTCAGTTCGTCGTGGGTTCTGAATGCACTACACAACGTGGACATGACATGGTGAGAGAGTAGATCATTATGCTAGCATTATGCCCATTGTGAGCCAAAGAGAAAATCATAGTGAAGATGGTAATACAAATAAATATGAGCTTATGAATATTGATGTTCATGCAGAAAATGAGAATGAGAATGATGTTGAGAAGGAAAAGTTAGACAAGATGATGCATGTTGTAGAAGACTAATTTTCTGAGCGTTTGCATATATTTGATAATAAAGCTGCCAAGAAACTGTTGTATCTTGGCTATACAACATTCACTTTACCTCCTGCTATTATCATGTTATTCAACTTGAAGACAACACGCAATTGGACCAACAAGAGTTTTATGCAAAATGTTGAAAGCTTTAGCAGAAATGTTTCCAAACAGAAATGAACTTCCTACCTCTACCTATGAGGCCAAGAAACTTATGTGCCCCTATGGGTATAAAGTATAAGAAGATACATGCATATCCAAATGATCGTGTGTTGTACCGCAATGAGTATGCAAATTTGCATGAGTGTCCTAGGTGTAGATTGTCTCGTTATAAGATTAAGGAGAATGGTGATGTTTTAAGCATAAGAAGAAAAGTTCTCCAGCTAAAGTACTATGGTATCTTCCAATTATACCAAAGTTTAGACGCCTTTTTTCAAATGAGAACAATACAAAATTGTTAAGGTGATATGGTGATAAAAGAAAGAAGGATGAGTTACTAAGGCACACTGCTAATTCTCAGCAATGTAGAAACATCCATCGCAAATACAAGGATTTCAGTCGAAAAGTTTGAAATCTTAAACTAATCCTTTGTACAGGTGGTATAAACCCATTTAGAACACTTAGTACCCAACATAGCACTAACCATCTATAATTTGCCTCATTGGTTATGTATAAAGCGCAGATACATCATGTTATCGCTATTAATCTCAGGTCCTAAATAACCGGAAAACGACATAGATATTTACTACGTACCACTACTAGTAGATCTGAAGTTGTTATGGGATGAAAGTGTCTCAACGATTAAAACTGATTTTTTGTCTTACGTGCCATGATTTTTTGTATAATAAATAACTTCCCCGCCTATGGAAATTTATCTGATTACCCTGTAAGGGTAAAATGCCATGTTTGATTTGTGGGAATGATATAGAGTCATTGCGTCTCATTCATTCTAAGAAGCATGTATTCCCGAATTTTCACCGATATCTTCCTCTTGATCACCCTTTTTGAAGTCAATTTGAAGATTTTAATGGGATGCAAACGAGTGTGTTTTTGCATCGTGCTTTACTCAAAACTAATGCGAATATCTTTCATATTCTGTCGTTTCTGTAGCAAACACAAATGATTTTAGTCATATTTGTGTCCGTAAAAATACGTTGCACTAACGTCGACTCAAAAATGACTTAAAACTGTAACACAAATAGATGTTTTTTTTTTTTTATTAGTGTTACATTCTTTTTTTAAAAAAATAAAATAAATATATAAAAATAAACTTGTAATATTTAACGTAACCACTTCACATAAAAAATAAACAATCGGAAGCTTCTCACTACATACTAATCATATAAAAATATATTAATCATATAAACTTGCATTTCCATAAACTTGCTATTAATACTAATCATATAAACATATACTTTGTAAAGGAAATTTTACTATGTATATTAGATATAGGGTAATAGCTACAACTTAGCTAGTTAGTATATATTTTATTTATTCTTTAAAAATATTGAACTATAATTTAATTATGAATATTTACTCTTTTAAAGTTCTGCACTATTAATTGCATGGTTATAATACCTTTTAAAATAATATATACTTTTTTTTTAATAATTTATGATATTATTAAGACTAGTATATTAATATATTCTTATAATATAATATAATATAATATAATATAATATAATATAATATATGTACAAATATTTTTTTTAGAAAATATACTACACATATTTTATTTTAATTAATTATTTTGTTAAATTATTTATATTTTAATATTATTAGTCTTGATTTCTAGCTTGGTCTCTGACTTTAAGTAAATTTTTTGATGATAAATATTATTTTGTCATTTTGTCTGAAAAAGATGATTATAATTTATATTTTAATTTTTATGATCCGTTGGTTATATAAAAACTATTTTTTGATATTTAATTGTAACAAAAAATAAGGTTAAAATAAGTGTTTGTTACATATTAAATTAGTGTACTTACACATGGTCACGAGCCGGACTATATCACAGTCTGGAGGACCACGGTTTAGCAGATGAGGAGACTGGGACCGGAACGGTGACCGGTGGTTTGTTGCCGGCCGGTTAATCACGGTTCATAGTTCAAGCGGCGATTTATGGCGGGCCGATTAGTAGGCAGTTCGAGCGGATCAAACTAGTGATTTTAAGCGGTTGGAGCGATTAACTAGCAGTTTTTTGGACGATTCCGGTTCATGGTGGGCCACGGTTTAAAAAATGGTTGAACCTCAATCAGATCACCCCTCTAACGATTTCGGTCTGGACTTAGCAGTTACACTTTGAGGCCGGACCGGTTTCGGTTAACTGACGAGCTAAAACTGCAGTTTTTTGAGTCGAACCGGCCCATCGCCACCTCTAAATGTAGCACTCAAAATTTGTGTACCGGAGTAAATAAGCCATCAATCATAGGATTTGAATCTGTTAAAACATCATTTAAAAAAAAAAAAAAAAAAAAAGAGAAAGAAAGAAAGCAATTCATGGGTTTCGACTCGAGACAATTGAATTACCGTAGCAAATTATAGAAGTGTGATACTCGTTTTTTGCGGGTAATCCAGGTGTGAGAACAAAACAACAAGAGGCGCGCTATACGGTTATAGTTTTACGTCAAAAAAAGAAAAAACTATACGGTTATCGTTTTCTTCTTCCCAGTAGCAGAAGCCAGAAGACAATCATGTCTTCACTTGCAATTCCATCAACAACTCTCCATATGGTTCCCTTCTCAGATCCTCCGTACAAGCTTCTTCAAAGGCATCCATCTCTAGCCCTTCTCTCCCACTGCAAAAATCTTCAAACTTTCAAACAAATTCATACCCAAATCATAAAAACCGGTCTCCACAAAAACCAATTCGCACTAAGTAAGCTCATTGAATTTTGCGCCATTTCTCCATTTGGTGATCTCTCTTACGCCCTTATGATATTCAATACTATTGAAAATCCTAATCAAGTAATTTGGAATAACATTATTAGAGGTTTCTCACTGAATGAATCTCCAAATTTAGCTATTGAGTACTATATTCATATGATGTTATCAGGTGAGCTCCCCAATTCTTACACTTTTCCTTTCGTTTTGAAGTCCTGTGCGAAAATCGGAGGCAGCCATGAAGGGAAACAGATCCATACACATATTCTGAAGCTTGGACTTGAAAATGACGCCTTTGTACATACTTCTTTAATTACTATGTATGCTCGAAATTGTGAATTGGGGTATGCAAGATTGTTGTTTGATAAAAGTTCTATGAGAGATGTTGTTTCCTTCACGGCTCTGATATCAGGGTATGCTTCAATGGGTTTCATGGATGAAGCACGGGAACTGTTTGATAAAATTACTATCAGAGATGTTGTGTCCTGGAATGCTATGATTTCAGGGTATACTCAGAGTGGTCAAATTACAGAGGCGTTAGCATTTTTTAAAGAAATGCGTAGGACAGGTGTAACACCAAATATCAGTACTATGCTTAGTGTTCTTTCAGCTTGTTCTCAGTCGGGATCCATTGAGGTTGGCAATTGGGTCTGCTCTTGGATTCAGGAGCATGGACTTGGATCAAATATTAGGCTTGTTAATGCACTTGTTGATATGTATGCTAAATGTGGAAACTTGGAGAAAGCTAATATTCTGTTTGAGAACATAGAAAATAAGAATGTGATTTCATGGAATGCTATGATTGGTGGTTATACTCATATGAGCTGTTATATGGAAGCCCTGAAGCTTTTTAGGCAAATGCTAGGATCAAATGTAGAGCCTAATAAAGTCACCTTATTAAATGTTCTTCCAGCTTGTGCTAACTCAGGTTCTCTGGGGCTTGGAAAATGGATCCATGCTTATATAGACAAGAACCGGAAAAGCATGGCCAGTGTTGAACTTTTAACTACCCTTATTTACATGTACGCGAAATGCGGTAATATTGAGGCCGCAAGGCAAATTTTTGATGAAATGAATCCTAAAAGCTTGGCATCCTGGAATGCAATGATTTCTGGGTTTGCAATGCATGGGCGAGCAGATATTGCCCTTAATCTCTTCTCAAGAATGACTGATGAAGGGTTCACACCAGATCATATTACATTTGTTGGAGTGTTATCTGCATGTAACCACGCTGGTTTGCTTGATCTTGGTCGCCAGTATTTTAGTTTAATGATCCAACAGTACAACATTTCTCCGAAATTGGAACACTACGGATGCATGATCGATCTATTAGGCCGAGCTGGGTTGTTTGATGAAGCCAAGGCCTTGATGAAGAATATGGAAATGAAACCAGATGGGGCCATCTGGGGTTCTCTGCTTGGAGCTTGTAGAGTTCATAAATGCATTGTATTGGCTGAATTTGCAGCAAAGAAAATCTTTGAACTAGAGCCTGAAAATCCTGGGGCCTATATACTCTTATCGAACATCTATGCAAGTGCTGGAAGATGGGAAGATGTAGCAAAAATAAGAACGATGCTAAACGACAAGGGATTGAAGAAAGTTCCTGGTTCTACCTCCATAGAGGTGGGTAATGTAGTTCATGAGTTTCTTGTCGGCGATAAATCACATCCCCAGAGCAAAGAAATTTACAATATGCTAGAGGAAATCGATTCCCTTTTGGAGAAGGCTGGATTTGTAGCAGATACGTCTGAAGTATTGTATGATATGAACGAGGAATGGAAAGAAGATGCATTGAGTCATCATAGTGAGAAATTAGCCATAGCTTTTGGTTTGATCAGTACAAAGCCAGGAACAACTATAAGAATAGTGAAGAATCTTCGTGTTTGTGAGAATTGTCACTTTGCTACTAAGTTAATTTCCAAGATTTTTAATCGAGAAATTATTGCTCGGGATAGAAAGCGCTTCCATCATTTCAAAGATGGTTCTTGCTCATGTAAAGACTACTGGTAATGTTACACAGTTTGGTAAATTTTTCATTTTCAGTTAATCTGAATGATAATTTGAAGTACATAAATGTTCATAAAATGAGAATCCTTTATTTGTAATTTGGTGATGGATTTATACAAGGATAGGATTTCTTAAACTAGAATCGACGTAAAAAGAGCATAAATTGAATTTAAGCTTCAATATTAGATTTGGGCTGGTTGAAGGAGTTCCTTCTTGCAGTAGCCAGAACAGTTTTGTCAGCAACTATGAAATAAGCTGCTCCTGCAACTGCAATCAAAGAAAAGAAAGTTAATTAGCAGTTACAACTAATGAAGTGTTTGAATGGTAAATAATTAAAAAACCTGTGGAGACGATAAGAGCTTGAGCAGTGTGGTTGAGATTGGCTCTCGCCCATGGCAGCATTCTTGCACTTGCTACCTACACACACACAAGTATATATATATGAATAAAATTAAAGCTTAAATTATTTCGAATTTTCTTAAAATGTAAAAGAAGATGATGGCTTACAGTTGGAATGGCAGTGGCAATGGTGGCAATAACAGCTGCTTTAGCTCCTGCAACTACTCCTTCTGCTCATCCATCCATCATTAATACACATTTTATTAGGAATTATCAAACCTTAAACAATAAATACTTATAAATTAGTAAGATCACTAATACATTTTATATGTATTTCAGAGATGCGTGACGTGAAAAGAAAAGAAAAACAAATAGAGTACCATGAGAGCATCTTTTTGCCATGGCCAACTTGTGATCTAGAGAAGCTAAGCTAGTTTTCTCAAGAGGAGACTGAACTACATTGTTTTTAGCCATTTGAAAATTAATTAGTAAGTAATTAGAGAGAATTAGGTTGTTTGAAGTTGTGACTGTTGTGTCGATATTTATAAGTTAGAAGGTGGGTTGGTTGGATAAAGTGAGTTTGATGGTTTCACTTTTAAATCTAAGGTCTATTACTTTATGGGTCAATTGTTTATACGAGGTTTGATTCACCTAAAATACCCTTATCTCCTTTATCTTTTCTTTTTTAATAATCCCTCAAATAGAGCTTTGAACTAATGAATAATAGATTACAGTGTAACACACTGTAATCTATTATCACGGTACATGGTGAGTGGTGGTTTCTTGGCACATAGATTATTAACTTGCTTACTATTTCTTTCAACTACTCATTTCTAACTTCAAACACATAATTCAAAACTTGATTGGATTTGATTATACCCTCTACCTAAACTAAGCTCTAACAGTTAATCAAGAATAATAATACTTCAATGAACTAAACATAATATTAAAGGGAAAAAATAGTTAAGAATCTGAATGGGAAACATTATCCACATGAAGTGGAGTAGTGGTGTTCAACGCTTGTCTGTAAAAAAGTTATTCTTGAAACTCTCTTTAGTAATTCATAAAATAAAACCCACTGGTTTGGAGTAAACCAGGGGTGCTTCTTCATGTGCGTTCTGTATAACACTCCTTGGATTACAACACCTGCGTTTTATAGACGGCTTAGATTGATTCATTTCCTGCTTTCACTGCATAAAGAGTCGGTATTTGGATTTTGTGGATTGTTCGGTGGGTGGTGCGTTTCTGTTTTCTTATTCAATGTTTTTCATTTTACTCAGCTTTAGCTTGGCACATACTCTGTTACTTTCACTTTATGTTAAATAATACTAATAATATCGACACTTTTAGCATAACTATTTTCAGAAAAGAAAAAGAAAATAACAATTTTAGCATAATTTCAACATTTTTCTTAAAACAAGGGTCAAATTAAAATAGGCTAAAATATTAAACTCACCCATAGTTTTCGTCTTTATTTGATTTCATCCTATTTCAAATTTTAAACCAAAAAGCAAAAAAACTCTTAAATTGATAATAAGTAGCCAATTTAACCTTGATTTGTAAAAAACTAAGAATATGAGCTTCTGACTAATCACGGGGCTAACTCGAACATATTTAACTTTTTTCAAATTTGTTTTATCGTTAGTATTAGGAAAAATATAAAGGCACTGAGTTAAATTTCGGCAATGAAATTAGTTTTTTTAGTATTTCTTCATTGATGATTCAACAGTTAAACAGACAAATTAATTGTTAACTGGTTCATTGGAATGTTGCGATTCCTTTTTTTAACATACAAAAAATTTCAAAGTCTGTGAGATTGATTGTGATTAGATTGCTATGCTAGATAGGGGTGCAAACGAGCCGAGCCGAGTACTTTGATGCTCGACCTCGGCTCGTTTTAATTTTCTCAAGCTCGAGCTTGTTTAGTAATATGAAAGCTCGAGCTCGGCTCGACGAACTTGGCTCGTTTGAGGCTCGCGAGCTCGGCTCGTTAAAGGCTCGCGAGCTCGGCTCGTTTGGAGGCTCGGAAGTTTGCTCATTCATGTAGCATTCGAGCTCAAGCTCGTACTTAAG
This sequence comes from Croton setiger, assembly GCA_948099555.1. Taxonomy (NCBI): domain Eukaryota; kingdom Viridiplantae; phylum Streptophyta; class Magnoliopsida; order Malpighiales; family Euphorbiaceae; genus Croton; species Croton setiger. The sequence continues at coordinate 15,881 of CANUEY010190423.1, forward strand.
CTCGAGTTCGAGCTCGTTTGGAGCTCGATAGCTCGAGCTCGTTTCATCCTTAAGCTCGAGCTCGTTAATACTTAGTAAAAAAACCAGAAATTTCATTTGAAACCCTTTTTTAATCTATGTAACATTCAAAGTCCAATATTCAATAAAACCATAATAATTTAGTCCAACAACAACATAACAAACATACAAAATAAAGCAAATAAAATAATTATCCATTGATGTTCCTTTTCTTATTTGAAAATGGATTCTCTTCATCGTCACCAACACCACTTGTATCTTCAATATTTTCTTCATTTTCTGCATCTTCCATCATATTCAAAATATTTTCAGCATTATCTATATCTTCAAGCTCTCTTTCTGCATCACTGGAAAGAGTTACAGAATATTGGGTCTCTGGTGTATTCATCTGTCAAATACAAAAACAGCTTACCATTATTAAACAGGAAGAAAACAAACACGTAATTTTTCAATATATAATCTGAATTTATTTCATGCAACACTACACTTAGGATCCTTATTTTAAATAAGAGGCCCTATTTGAAGAGATTTTTTTATCTTCATAAATATAAGAAGTAACCTAGAGTTCTAACAGTTTTATTTATCTCCTAAAAAAACAACACTCTAAATCCAAAAGCATAAGCTTTTGGGCTGCCTTATGGAGAGAGAGTATCATAATTCATAAGTAGCAAGTTAAGGTAGAATTGGGCAGAGGGATGCCCCTCTACAAATACAGGTCCAATAACATGGTTTCACTAACCCTATTGATATTTTTTGGTTTTAAATTTCAAAGCTGAAAACAATTGGTCATTTTTTGTTTCTGCTCTCTATTCCTTAATAAATAAACCGTGAAAACTAAATGTAATAACCATGATATGAAGCAGTTAAAAGTTTGTTAGAACATAGTTTTCAAACTTCAGTACCACAAAAGAATTAAGTGAGACTTTAATTTGACATGTATACCATCCTAAACAGCAACAATAGTTTGGTACATTGGAATAATGAATATGAAAATTGATAAGTACCTATCTAGTCAATTTCAACTTGTAACATATTTCCTAGTCCAGATAATAAAATGTAAAAGACAAGCTAGAAATTAAAATGGTTGCTGAGCTATAAACTATAAACTTCCAGCAGAAAGAGATTAGAGATAACATATGGTGCAAGTCTACCTATATATTATAAAAAAAGAATGCAAACATCCAGCAGAAAGAGATTGGAATATTTATAACATAACTTCGCCAAAATAAACACAAACAATAACAATTTATAAGCAATTAAACACTAGTGATAATTAGTATAAAACTAAACATATAGCTACGATATGAATTCACAGCAAGCTTATGAACATTAGAGAGAAATTAATTTTTCATTTTCTATCAACTTAAAAACAAGCAAAAATTAACCAACTGCCCAATACAAACTGTAGAACATTACTCATCTGCTATTGTAATCAAGAATTACCCATCCCTAAAACACATTACTCTCTACAAATTTGGAAGGATAATCTTTTCTGCAATTTTATAACAGTATATATTTAATATAGCCACTATAGTCTTTGGCTGGAAATAGACAAGTTGGACTAAACAGTTCAACTAATTAGGGAAAATTGATAAGAAATGCGATAAATTTTGCATACCCAAAGTAATATTTGTAGCTCAAGAAAATAAAAGGACAGCATCTTCTGCCTAATTGAATTTGGGCAAAAAA
>CANUEY010190672.1:0-10818 GCA_948099555.1 Croton setiger
GAATTCATTTAATCACGAAAAAGGACTAAAAATATTAAGAAAATATTTTTGGAAAAGAGGAAAGAGCGAGCCGAAAAGGAATCAGGCCGATTTCTAATTCGAAACTCTTTATCATCCTCGAATGATTTTGGGGTGCAAAAATCGAACGTCAACAGGGATCTTTATTTCTCAGAAGAAATATGCATTGGATTTACTGGCTGAAACAGGTCTACCTAATTGTAAGCCAGCAGCACTCCAATAGCAGTGAACCATGGTTTACAAATTATGGAAGGAGCTGAATCAACAGATCGTGAGCAGTACCAAAGACTTGTAGGAAAGCTCATATATTTGTCACACACCAGACCTAATATAGCCTATATAGTGGGAATAGTCATCCAGTTCATGCATAAGCCATAAAAAGACCACTTGGAGGCTGCACTTAGAATTGTGCGATATCTAAAAGGATCGTCAGGTCACCTAGAAATCCAGGCGTTCACGGATGCAGATTGGGCAGGAAACCCAAACGATAGGCGATAAACTTCAGGTTACTTTACTTTTGTCGGTGGAAATCTTGTTACTTAGAAGACTAAGAAAAAAAAGGTCGTTGCACTCTCAAGTGCTGAAGCCGATTTTCGAGGGATAGTCAGAGGAATAACTGAAGTCCTTTGGTTAAGAGAGCTTCTGGAAGAAATTGGCTTTGACTCAACCACTTGTAAACTAATATATGACAATAAAGCTGCTATCAATATCTTTGAGAATTCGGTACAGCACGACCAAACGAAGCATGTTAAGGTCGACAAACACTTTATAAAGGAAAAGCTTGAAAACGGAGTCATTTGCCTACCATATATAACATTTGAAGAATAGGTAGCAGACATTTTGACTACCAGTCAAGACATTTAGAGAAATCCTGAGCAAGTTGGGTTTTGAAGACCCCATAACCCAACTTGAGGGGGACTGTGAGCATATTAGGGAAAGAAGACAGAATCTGCACGAAAAGGAAACAAGTTAATTAGCAGATCAATCACATTCATTGTGATTGATCTGTCATTCATTGTAATTGGTATGAAAATCATTGTATAAACACTATAAATTGTGTAAGCTAAACAGAATTGAATCAAATAGAAATAAGAAAACACATTTCTGTTTCTAAATTCCTTCAATTAGGGTTCTGTCATTTATGTTACTATGGACCTACAAGACCAGAGCCACTTCTCATCCATTTTAAAAGTTGGTAAAGTACCAAATAGTGTTTATTGGTTCAAGCTATAGAAATGATTCTTATCTACTCATTTTGAAACCTGCTTCCCATTATATTTCTTATTTTTAGAAACATCAGTATTGCTTCTTATACTTGCATTTTCAACTCTTCCCAATTTCATGATAGTCTTTTCCTCTTTTTAATATTAGTGCACATTTTATTGCATACACTCACAGGAACCAAAATTTTGTGGTGGAAATAGAGTGGTAAGCTAGAAGAATTATAGACATTGAAAATATAAAAGGTTGGTAAATTTAATATATTTTCCTAAACATTTGCCATTAAGACACCACTATAATACAAAACTACACACATGAGAGAAGAATTGTATATCACTCTATTAATTCCCATTTTTCAGACATTTACACTCAACATGTTTCTAATTTTATTTGTTCTTAGTTTTAATACCACAGCAGATGTCATATCTCCAAATAGTACACAATCTATGGCGATGTTCATAATCCAGATATACCAGAAGCCCAATACTATTATCAACTTAATTCTAAATTTTTTATATCAAACTATAATTATTCGCTTATTATTGTTTTCATATCAGGTTTGCTGGACCTGCTTTTGCTCCAGAAATCAAAATATTGCAACAAGTTGTTCAACAACTTTAAAACAATTTCACGAAAATGGACCTGAAAATGGACCTAAACAAGAACAGGGTATTCCTATACAACTTCAGAGTCTCACTTTCAATAACAAATACTAACTCCACTATTTTATAAATAGGTTGTAATGTTGAAGATGAAACAGAAGCAGCAGCTTTATTACTCATGGGAAAGACTGCTGCCCATATATAAAAATACCTGCTGAAACTCTTGTCAATCAACGAAAACGCGACCCCCGTATCGCCCCACAAGAGATTCAACAACTTATTGGCAAAACATTTCTCTTCCAAGTAAAACTGATATGAGAAGAAGCGATCTTATAAACACAACTCCATATGAAAGAGCTACCATAATACCAGAACTTGAAAGCCAACATGAAGAACCATCTTCCACACCAACTTCTACAACAGACAGAATTGAGAGTCAGACCAAAATAAAAGAACCAACCGAATCATATCCTGATATGGATACTTCTCATCAACCTGAAAAACAACTCAAAACAAGGTAACATTTCATGTTTTATTATTCATCTTCATTTTCCAACTTATAATGATAATTCAACTAATTACAAATATCATATAAAATTTTCAGCTCCCTTGATGATGAGTTAACTCTCTCCAACTAGAACAATGAATGGACACCTGACTTTCGCACTAACAAGGACATTTTGCTTTATAAATTTAGTTGTTTAAAATGCTAAAAAAGGCCTCAACTCTTTTAGCAAATCAAACAACAATTCCTTACCGTATATGTATATATTAAGAATTCCTTGCTGTATCCAGGATGATATACCTCTTTTCATATGCACATATGTAATGCAACATTCAATGTAAATATAACTTCTTATATGTAAATATAACTTTAAATATATTACAATACTAAATGTTACTACTAGCTAACCCCGCAACGCGGGGCTAACTTTCTAGTGTTATCTAAATCGAAGAAGAAATGGATTTGCTAATTAATCACATTGCTCTTGGCTCCTCCTCTGATCATGGCTGTTTTTCTCTGCCTGCAAGAAGGCCAAAAGCCAGGCTTAGTTGAAAATAAACACAACTTTTTTTTTCTGTTTCATCAAAAAAATCCTCATGCCATTCACCAATAACACCATTCTTTGAGCTCTTTATAAATATATACATCCAGAAAACCCACCTTTACTTAAAAAGAATGAAAATAACACCACGTATTCAATCTACCTGATTTATCTTCAGATTCTTCAAATCTTTCTGTGCTGAGGATGCTGAACTGATCTTGGTGGTAGAAAGCCACAAAGGGGAAGTACAAGCAGCAAGGTGTAAAATGGAGGGGGCCAGCTTTGATGTGGAGGTTGCAGAAGATTGAGCTTTGCAGTTTAGAATCCAGATGGGGCTGCAGTTATTATGGACTCCACTGTCTCTGCCTTTCAGTAATTTTTTCCTAGCTCAGATCACTCGTTCCATGAAATATGGGAAACTTTAAATGGTTCTAGAATCAATGGGGAACAGAAACCCAGCTACTCCCGGTCTCCTTAATCAGCCGATTATCTTTCATATGGCTTCTCAAGCTGTCTACTAAGTCCCACCTTCCAACAGATGCAAAGAAATTCGAAAGCATCACATAATTGGCTGGATTATTAGGTTCTAATTCCAACAGCTTCTTTGCAGCAAGCTCACCCCTCAAAATATCCAAATTAAGTGAGCAAGCATTCAACATTGCTGCCCATATTGCAGTTGAAGGCCTAGTACCACTTTTTTCCATATCATTAAAAAGGCACCATACATCTTCTATTCGGCCAGCTCGGCCTAATATGTCTATGAAGCAAGAATAATGTTCCACACCTGGTTCCAGACCATATTTCTCCCTTACCAAATTGAATAGTTCTAGGCCTTCTTCGACCAACCCCGAATGCCCACAAGCTGATAAAACAGTAAGAAAAGTCACTGAATTAGGCAAGATTAGATTCCCATCCTGTCCCATCTTCTTGAACAATTCCAAAGCTTCATGACCAAGCCCATGCCTTCCATATGCATCAATCATGCTACTCCAAGAAACTACATCTTTTTCACAAATTTTATTGAATATGGATGTGGCATTTGAAATTTTTCCACATTTCGCATACATATCTATCAATTTATTGCAAAACTGAGTTTCTAATGTAAAACCAAAACGTACAGCCGCACAATGGATCTGCATCCCAACCCACAAATCTGAATTCTCAGAGCAAGCTACAAGGGCACTTGTAAGAGCAACAACATTTGGTTTCATAGTACTCATTACAGAAAACGCCTGTTTATACTGCCTGTTTCGAATACAACCAGCAATCAAAGCATTACGCATCACAACATCCTTTCTCCAACTTAAACTAGAAAACACTTCCATTGCTTCACTAACATACCCAACACCAGAGTAAAAGTCGATAAGAGCAGTACCCAATACAACCAAATCACGATTCATCACAACTACCATGCCATGAACCTGCTTACCTAGCCGGAAACCCTTAATAGAGGTGCATGCCTTAAGCAAAGAACACAATGTGAACTCAGAGAATTCAACACCTTCCTTCCTCATTGCTCTGAAAACCCCAAATGCTTCCTTGACCAGACCATGCCTTAAAAAGCTCGAAAACAAAGAATTCCAAGATACAACATCTGGGTATTGCACTTCTTCAAAAGCCTTCACTGAATCACTCAAGTCCCCATACTTGGAATACATATCAATAACTGCAGTTTTAGTCACAGTTCCTAAATCAGTTCCAGTTTTGATCATTAAAGCGTGCACTTGTTTTCCGCGTCTCGGGTCTGGCAAGGCAGAGCAAGCCGAGACAAGTGGCGTGAAAGTGTAAGAATCAAAGGCAAAGCAGGAAGAATGCAATTTGCAAAAAAGATCCCATGTAGCAAGAAAATCACCGGTGCGAGTGAATGAGGCGAGTTCAGAGTTAAGATAGCATAGCTCTCTTTGAGGAAATGTATCGAACAGGTTATACGCATGAACATTTCTGCTATAACAATTGTGTATCGTGCGAATGAATGTTGCGCTTTTTAACTTGACATCAATGGGTATTGCGGCAGAGAAGTTGAGGTAAGAACGATGAGCAGTAAGCATTAGTAGCAGTTGCTTCTGCGAGCAAGTCATTGAATGCGGGGGAATTTAAAGGTTAGATAATTTTCTACAAATCCGATATACTCCGTACTATTGTTTCAGGTTGTTTGAAACTGTGTATCAGAATTGAGATATTGAACCCAAAACCCCTCCACAAAAGAATACTTAAAAATAATTAATCAAGCAAAGAGAAGAAAAGAGAATCACAACCAGAAACTGAAGACTGAATCAGAAAATTTTAACTAACTCCTTTGGGTTCTATTTGTTTCATGCAATTTTAAAAATAGCTTTCTGTCTATGATGAAGGTTTGGACTGTAGAAAGTTAGAATTAGAATTACATTGGCAGTTTAAATATAAGGTCATTAGCGCAAATGAAACACAATATTATAATCTCCCGTCTTTGGATACAAGTTTAGGAAATAGGCATTGTGATACAAAATATGAATGGCCATAGCCACTGAATGTTGTTTACCAACTCCAAATAATCACTGCCTCAAGCTTTCAACAATGTAAGATGCATACAGATCCCTGCATTTACATCAGAAAATAATAACAATTAACTTGATCGAGCAAATACTGGAACCAAATTTAACAATTTATAGAAAAAGACGCTAACATGGAGTACTTGATGGCACTGATGGCAGCCTCAGCCGGCAGGAAGTCTTCCACATCGACTTTCTTGTTCTCGTTCTTTTTGTCTGTTATTCATGGTAAAGGATTTGCAGTATAATCAAAAGAAAGTAAATGTAGTCAGGAACTAATCCAATATTGGCAATTAACAATTAATGACAAGCAAATGGCTGCGAGTGGATACAGTCCTCAAAAAAGCGCCGAATTTCTTGTAGACGGTGAGGAGGAAGCTCCTTGATGTCCGAATAGTGGCGGAACTCAGGATCATCTGCACATACTGCTATGATTTTGTCATCTTTTTCACCCTGCAATAAAATTTTTATACTCCAGTAATTTCTCATATAAAGTTGATTCACAAACTCAGTAGCATAAAAAGATAACATTTCACTTCATTCTGCGAGAGACCAGTCCTATACTTGCTTGAAATATTACTAACATGTTATATATGTTACATTGATCTCAAGTTAATCCATACAAAATTTACCATCATCTATCAGGGCAAAAGATAGACATAAACCTACTACTTGTTGATATTAATGGCTTAGCAATGAAAAAGCAGAATAGAAACAGAGGATTCATAAGTTATAGAAGGCCCCAACTATGACAAACATGTTTCAAGTCTTCTGCAAATGGTTCATGTGAAAAGACAAAGTTATTCAGGTACAACTTAGATCATTATTTCTTTCAATTCTGATCAACTATTACTTATCAAGCAAATAAGAAAATTTTTAAAGAATATAAAGTTAAGCTTGGAAATTTAAGACTTGTTACCTGGTCAATCATGGGCATTAAACCAATAGCACGTGCACGAAGGAAAGTACCAGGTAGCACAGGCTCCTGTATTGGAGAAAATCCACATACAAATAAAAATAAAACTGAGATGCTTTTTCTCATCTTATTAGAATTTTTTAAACCGAAAATACTACCTGCATGAGTACGAGAACATCCATAGGATCACTGTCTTCACATATAGTTCGAGGGATGAAACCATAGTTGTGTGGGTAAACAACAGATGAGTAGAGGATACGATCAACCTATTCATGGAAATCTAAATCATCATCATCTTCCTCATGCAATAGGTAAACACTACATGGAACTAAGATAATTATCTTTTCTCGACACATACTGAAATAAGAGAATTAGTTTATATTAACAAGAATTCATTTGACACCATTTGTGAATGATGTAAATGTATAGCAAATATAACATGCTAAATTGCACTCCACAAGAAACTGTGACATCAAATTAACAAATATTTAACAGTATTTTTCTCAACAAAAGCACGATAAACAACATCAAACAAATCCTTCAGTGCATTACAAGGATTTGAAATTGATGTGGTGCTATCCCAATGCATGAAAGATAGGTTTTTCTCTACCCTGCTATATCACAATGAATTGAATTCATCTGGTCTTAATTCAATGGACGAGGGAGAGCTTTTTCTAAACTAACACATTAGGTGCCACAACTTTGTTTGGCTGCACACCAGTAGAAAGTTAAAATAAGAAAAAGATACAGAACCTTGCAGGTTGCCAAAGTCCAGAGTTTTATAGTCATAGTTACCAGTTTATGTGTCAATGAAACAAAATAACAAACAAACTTGTTATTATAGAATGATTCAGTTTAAATAATATTCTGAAAAGTAAAGCAAAATATTAGTTCATCGAGTAAAATGCAGAAGCTGGGATAGAAAAGGAAGATATTTGTACTTTTATAAGACCACTTGTCTTGTCAAGCTCATACTTAACCTTGCTACCTTTGCCAATTTCAACCACCTGAAATTATAAATCCATATTAGAAAATCCGTATGCACCTCTTCGGCAGAAAAACTTGCATCCTAATCTACAAGAGCAACAACAATTAATAAGTATCATATGACACCAGATTCATTCATCAACGATCTTTTTCCAAGAGAGAATTCAGATAATTATCAATTAAATTGATGAAATCCTATACTGAGCATCCTTGTATAAGTAGCTCAACAACCAATGCAGGCACACATAAGCACAAAGAAAATCCAGGACCAGGGCCACACATCTCTAATTGCCACGAACAAAATTCTGTCTTCAAGACACACAACTTAAAGGTGAGCCTAGCACTTTCCTTGGCTACTTAATATTTGATTTCCTTTGCTACTTCAACAACATTCTTTGAAGCCACAGGTTTACTCCATCAAACACAGTCATAATAACAAAAAAAAAAATGAGAACCATCAAATCTCATTAAAGAAGAGATAAAGATATTCAATCAATACCCGTAGAATGGCTTCATAGGTACCCTAGTAAGAGCTTAAAGAACATAAATCGAACAAAACTTACACAGTTGAAAACTGCCGGAGCACCAGGTCCTGTGACAGTACATAAAAATGAAGGTAGTCAAGACAGGATGTAAGAAATTTTGTAAGTGTGGGACTGCAGAAAACAAAAGATTTAGAAACTTAAAGATGAGAAAGTTACCAATTTCCAAATCATGCCAGGGATGGGCGGCAACAGATCTTCGAGACATTGAGGAAAGAATCCTTTCATTGAGAACAGCATGAGGAAACGCTGAGTTTTTTCTGCTCCCTTCCCCAGCATTGTTAGCCATATTGACTATGCACTATAGCTTAATCAAAGAAAATACAGTCACAATCATTCCCATCTTACTAGCACCACTTCAGAGTTATAAGGCTCACGATATATCTACTAATTACAAAAGGAGAAAGTAGAAATATCCCTACAAGCATAATGGCTGAAACATCATCTTTGGATTTGAAAAAATCAAGAAAGAAAAAGCTAAACTAAAATAAAGTTAAAATTACACTCAAGCTGTTATAAAATAAATCAAAAATCAAACTAAATTATAAAAGGATGAGAAAAGCCACACAAATGCAAATCAATGATCAACAATGATTACAAATTGAACCCGGAGAAAACAGATAAGCAAGTTTCAAATTATAATGAGATGAACTAAAGCAGAAACGAAATGAATAGAGCGATTAGAGTAAAAACAAAACCCAGACAACAGGCGAACCCGCAGACCACTAGCAAGCTTCAATATTCAATAAAATCAATCAAATTCTACAAACACTTGAAAGCATAAACTAAACCGATCCCAGTTGATAGTTACAAAAGACTCACGAATTCTTTTGTTTCTTTTTCTCATCCACACCAGATGCAGAATCCAAAAGAAAAGTACTAGCAAGCTAAAAGAAGAAATAAAATAAAAACAAGAATACAAGATGAAAAAGAAAATGAATCCATCAAATAAAGGTAAAAAGAAGATTTGAGACTTACAATGAAATGCTGAAAGTAAAATGAAAAGCAAAAACCTTCTGTTTCTTGGAAGGTTGAGGAGGACGTTACTGTGTATGAAGTTGGGCCATGTTTCAACTGCCGGTCTTCAGCGATTGGACCGTTGGATGGAAACTAATTGAATCCGACGGATGTTATTTGGAAAGTAGTCAGCCTCTGATTTGCTCTCGTGATTAGTAATCTTCTCAGGAGGTCGTGTGTCTGAATTGAGCATATTCTCAAGTCAAAATAATATTCACTCCTTACAATTTCACCCCAATTTTTAAAAAGTTCTTCAGTTACACCCTACATTTTATTTATTAAATTATTTAACTTGATAATAATAATATTAAATATTAATATACTCCCTCTATCCCAAATAATTATTCTTCTGTTTTAAAAAATAATAAGTGAACTTTTATTTTCATTTATAGATAAAATTATTTACTTTTATTCTTTTAGATAAATTTGTTTTGTATTAAATAATTATGATACAATTATCTTTTTATTATTAATTAGAGTAGAATAGAAAATAGAATAATTGTTTTGTAATGAGACTATTTTTTTAAAATAATTAGATAAAATGAAACTAATTATCTGAAACGATTGAAATGGAATTAATTTTGTAGTGAAATGGGGAATTTACAAATGATGGGTTGAAATTATTATTTTAGCCTTATTTATACTATATGACTAATCAATAATTATCATAAGATATATTTTCAGAAAAAAAAGGTTATCATTAGACATGTTTATTTCATTCTATATATTAGAATTAATCATTTATCAAAAGTATCATATTTACATTCATTGTTCAGAATTTACATTTATTGTTCAGAATTCCGAATAAAGATAAAGTTTACACAATGATGTTACTCAAAAACCAAAATTACATTGCTGCCATCCTTTAAATATCCTTGGTCAATTTCTTATTATTAGAAGACTAGATGTGAATACCCAAATTTTGGAGAGGAATTTTAAAATTTACAAATAGACTTCATAAGTTTAAATGTCTAAAAATAGCTATTTTTTGATAAATAAAGAAAAAATAACCCCTCTTATAGAAACCCATAAAATAACCCACACATTGAAATAACTACCTAATTTATATTAGAGAAATTGTAGCAAATCAAACTTTTTTTATTTAAAAAAGAGAATAATATAAGTTTTCAAAAATTAATAAAATAGCATATATATTTGTTGGTGGACCAAAATACTCTTTTTGTGTTTTCATCATATTTAACTTATATTTATTTTTGGTTAATTTCCGTTAGCAGCAACAATAGGAGCCTTGGATTTCCTTTCAAACTCTAAAATTCATTCTTTCAAATCTTCTTATTCTACTTACAAGGTTTTCTTTTTCTGTTTTGCTTTGGATTTCCTTTCAAACTTTAAAATTCATTCTTTCAAATCTTCTTATTCTACTTTCAAGGTTTTCTTTTTCCTGTTTTTGATTTTATTGGTTTTGTATTTCTTCTTTGTTTCTTTATTTTTTTTCTCTATTTCTGATTGTTTGAAGGCAGCGTTGTCTATGGTACGTCATTGCAAATCTATTTCATTTTTTTTTTTTATTGTTGTTGATTTTCTGGTTCAACATTGTAATTTGCTTTATTTTGTTGCTGCTGCTCTAACAATCTTTTTCTTCGTTGGTATGCTATTTTTGTTTATGTTTTAGTTTTTTACTCTTATTGTTGTATTGATTAATTCGATTTTTTGCTTCAGCCTTTTTGTTTCATTAGTAATCTTCTTTTTCATTGGTGTTTGCTTCACTATTGCTCATCTCAAAAAGCCTAGTACACAGCCCGCTCTTGTCAAACAATTTTACAATGGTATACATGGAAGTATATATTTTTCATATATATTGATATATATATATATATATGTTGTATATATTGCCATGTATATTTATCCATTTTATCCTGTGCATCTCGTTCTCGAGTGACTATATATATATATATATATATATATATATATATATATATA
>CANUEY010190677.1:0-15150 GCA_948099555.1 Croton setiger
ATTTACCTGTATTTTATTTCCATCCATTTTTAATCCTTCTGTTAAGTATTTTTTGCCATATCTACCCTCAAGTATAATAACATTATAATTATATATTATTATATATTTTGTTAAATAAAAAAAAGAAAAAAGTAAAAGAAAAATTTTAAAAAAAGAAACACAGAAGCTCAACCAGCACTTTCCGACGAGCTTTGCGAATTCCGGCGAGCCGCCGCGGCCTTTCCTGCTGCCATGACAACCAGTTCCGACAATAGTAAACTCGCCATCGAGCAAAAAAAAAAAAAAAAAACTGAAGAAGAAGCAGTCAAAATAGAGAACAGTCTAGGAATCGCAGATTTGCCGTTGGTTGCTTGAACAAAAACGAAAATGAAAACTGAGTAGCTCTTGAAAATCGGAAAGGACTGCTTTTGATAGATGAAAATCGGCATGTGAGGTACAAGGAGACGAATCAATTCACAATCCACAAATCGCAACAAGTTTGATGATTTATTTTCTTTTTTCTTTTGAAATAAAGAGATAAGATGATTTGATCAATATGGAGGAGCTGGTTTCTTCAATTTCTTTGTTGATCTGGATTCTGCTATTTTTTTAAAATTTTTTCTTTTTAAAAAATATATATAATTATAATATAAGGTAGTTCATGTTTATTTATTTATTTTTTATTTAAGGTTTTTAACCAAAACAATACTTATTTTAGATGGAAGAATAAAATTCTATATTTATAAAAATAGAGTGTCAAAAATGTTTAATATATCAAAAAGATTTCCTTTTTTATAATAATAATGATTTTAAAAAGTTATTAATAGAAACTAATCGGAGTTTTAGTATAAAGTATAAAAATAAACTAAAATCATGTTCTACGAGATAATATAATTTAAGTTTATTTTTCTTTTGAAAGAATAATTTGAGTCTATTTTTCTATATTTTCTTATTATAACTCAAATATTAATATAATAAATTATTTAAAATTTATATAATAAATTTATAGAATATTTTTATTTGTTTGAAATATTTTAAATGTTGATATGTTGTATTTTATATTAAAAGAAAAACCATTATCCAATTACTATTTTTATCTCTAATAAATAAGAAATAATAATAATTTTTAAATAAAATATAATTTAAATGTAAGTATAAAATTTTAAATATGAGTTAAATAGTATTAGATAATAGAACATATTTGAATTTATTTTTATTATATTTTAATAAAACAAAATAAATAATTCTATAATTGAAATATAATTTCTCAATGAAATATATTTGTATTTCTTGCTACTTCATTATAATAGTTTATTATAATCTAATAATTAATCGAATAAGTTAATTAGAAGACTACATTTTATGTTAACTTAAAATTATTATTATAAAAAAAAGAATTTTTTTTTCTTAATAAAATATGATTTAGAAACTAATTCTTCTTAATAGAGTATGCTTTAAATTTAAGTAAAAAATTATAAACATGAATTAAATTAATATCACATAATAGAACATAACTTTTTTTTTAATAGTATAGATCATAATCTGAATTTATTGTCGTTGTATTATAATTCAAATCTTTACATACCAAATATTTTAATAATAATAGAATTCTTAATAGTAAAAAATAATTATAAAAGTACAATTTTATACCTAAAATGAAATTATTGTAATGATAGTTTAGATGAATGAAAATGACCTTCCCATTAATATCGCTTTTATATATACTATAGACATTTTTTTTTTTGAAAAAATACTATAAAATAATATGGAGTTATAGAGTTTATTATATGATATTTTAATTCTTTCTTAAGAATCCTAATAATAATTCTATTTATTAAAAAAAATTAATTTATTTTAAACAATAATGAACTCTGGCATTGTCACATCATCAAGAAGTACTAATTTAGTGTAATTTTAATGTGTTGGAGCATGTAATTGGTTAATTATTATTTTGAGGCATTGAAACAAAAAATTTACAAATTTTGAACACTTGCAATGCAATTAACCCCAAAAATGAATATTTGGATTGTTACTTAAGTCCTAATTAAATAGCATGTTAGTTAATAGTTACTTGTTTCAAAAAAAATAATCACTTTGCTTTATAATGGAGGAAATTATAATTTGTGGATTGCACTCCAATATGTACATTTATTACAACTCTAATTACTAATGTTTGATATGGAGTTGCCGGTATATATTGTTTATATAATCTCAATCTAGATTTTTAATACAATTTCCTCTCTAATTTTTATTTTTTTTAAAAAAAAAGATAATTTGGTCTTGCTTTATATTATTGCAAATTGGAAATAGTTTGAATCAATTAAGGTTGTATTATTAGCGGTTACTTGTTTTATATTAGAGATTAACTGTTTATGTTTATGTAACCATTTAAAATAAATGTTTTGGAAAATTTAGCTATTGAAATAATGCTTCAAAATGAAGTGACTAAAATAGATATAATTAATTGAAATAACTAAAATTTATTCAATATTTTTAGTTGTAAAATACAAATTATTACAAGTAATTAGAATATTAATTTAATTAATATATCAAAAAATAGTATATTTATTTTTCCAGTAAAAAATTATTAATTTGTTTTTATCATTACGGAAAGTATTTATTTTAAAAGTACGTTTTCGAAATAATAAAATAATTAAGTTTTTTTTTTTTTTAAAAAATAATAGTAGTTGCTTTAGTTCTCTACCTACGTAAACCTTTTCTCATTGTTTTTTAATTTTATCATTTTATAAAATTGTGAATAAAAATAATTAAGAGAGTAAAAGAAAATTTATCCATACTAAAATATTAAACATTAAACGGTAACAATAGAGGTGTTAACGTTTCACAAATCATTCACTCATCACTAAACACTATTGAAAATGCTACTTAATCAATCAACCAAAACTAAGCATGCTCTTCTTTGATTTTTTTTTTTTTAGAAGTCTGTTAGTTGTTATTCCAATTCATCTATTATTTTATTTTTTTTTAAATAGACTTTTTTTATCCTTGTTTTTTACTTTATCTTTTTTTATTGAAAATAGTGACAGAAATTAATAAGTCCTGTTTTATCTTAATTTTCGTTGCATTTATTACAAATATATTATTAGTTTTAACTGAAATAACATATATTTATTGAAAATAGTAATATACTGTTCAATCAACCAATTTATTTTTTAATTTTTTTTCTAATATTTGTGTTGAGTCAAATTAATGTTATATTTATAATCAGAGTAAATATACGAGTCAAATGATGTATGACTTGTTAATTTCTGTTTTTTTTTTTCAATAAAAAAGATAAAAATGTATAATTTTTTTAAAATATAGTTATAAAAAAGTATATTTAAAAATACAGAAAATAAAAATGTAAAAATTAAATAAAAATTAAGGAAAAAAATTGAATTATTATTATTATTATTATTATTATTATTATTATTATTATTATTATTATTATTATTATTATTAAAGTTTGTTAGTTTTTCTATAAAAAATTTAATGTTTAGTGTTTTAACCAAGTCACAACTTTACTCGCTATTTTAATTAACGGAGAGTAAACTAAAAATCACAAAGTTTACATAGCAAAATTTAAAATTAAGTGTAAAAAAAAAGTGAAAACCTTAAAAACTAGTTAAAATTAAATTTTTTAAAAAAAAAAAAGCCTTAAAAACTAGTTGATATATTTGTTACATCTTAAGGAGAAATAGTAGTCTGTTCATGGAACGTGCGGATTATATCAATGGCAGATCTAGAGATGATGAGACACGTACCCTATTAGCGATAAAAAAAACCTTGTTACTTCCCTACCTTATGCCTTTGACTTCGTTGTCCCAACTGCAATAATGCGGTGGTTCTAAAATTTAGGTCCTAAATACGCCACTAGATTATACAAATAAAATTTCATATTTTCTCACAAATATTTTGTAAATATTTAAATACAATATGATTTCTTATTTTTTTTTCTCATTTCTTTGAAACTAGAGTTATTTTTGAAAAAAGAAATGAATATGAATAAATGAATATAAAAGAGTATGGTTTTCTTATAGTATATATGAGTAAACTTAAAAATGAATTAGGATAATTTTAAATTTTTTAATTATTATATAACTATAAATAAAGGATTATGATAAGACTTAAAATATAATTCATAATAATATTTTACTATTATGATACAATTACTTTAATAAAAATCAATAAATATTAACAATTAACCCAAAAAATTGTCATATAAGTAAAAATGTTTGGAATATAGTGTTATATAAGCACACAATCCTTAGTTATTATATATTTAGATTTAGATGTTGAAAGATGCTTGGGAATCATTTCAACATGTGCAGTAAACAAACGAAAAGATGAAAATTTCAGGGGTCACTTTTTTTTAGATATGTTGGAGTTAATTTTTAAAATATGTTTCTTGCATTCACATCATATGTATAAATTGTAATAAAAAGAAAAAGAAAATTTAATAAAAAAGATAGATGGATATCGGATGAATGTATTCTAAATTAATATTAAAATATGACATTTTGAATTCAGTATAAAAATATTAAATTAACAAAATATATTTATAAAAGCCTTAAAACAATAATGAAAATAAATTAATCATGAGCGAATAAGTTATATTTGAAGGATAGAAAGAAGAAAATAAAGATAAAAGCTTAAAATTCTACAATACTTGTAATGTTGTCACCTAATTACTTAGACTTTCCTTATGGTGTCATGTAAGTATCAAACACTTAGATTGAAAAAATTGGACTAATTTTAACTTACTGTTGTTGGATTCATGACCATTCAATTTTAAGAGCATCTCATCTCTCAAAAAAAAAAAAAATCATAAGAGTATCTTAATTTCAATATAATTAAAATGGAAAATATATTTCAAAATACTCTCAGTTAAGTGTTAAGAGTTCTATTCCCCTCGGAATCAATTTTTCAATTTCCTTTTTGAGGTGATAATAAAATCCTCTGTGTGATTATTGTAGCCCCTATGAAACTCGCAATAACCAAAGTTATGCTTCTTAGCCTCCCGTGAAGCATCTTCCTCTTGTGAAACATCTGGCGGCTTGGTGTCAACGTTTTATGAATAGAGGCTGTGGGCATTTTCACCCATCAACTAAATTTTCCAAGGCTCAAGCCAGAAATTTTAACATCCGGCGGCTTGTCGTTGTTGGTTTATGAAATGAGGCCGTGGGCGTTTTCACTAATTGACTGAATTTTTCGAGGCTTGAATCTTGAATTTTAACATCCGGCGACTCGACGTTGTCATTTTATGAACTGAGACCATGGGCATTTTCGCCCATCGACTAGATTTTTTTGAGGCTTGAGTTGGAAATTTTAACAATTGGCGACTTCGTGTCATTATCGGGGCCGAAAGTCATATATCTCTACATGATAAAACCACTAATAAAACTATCAAGACAATTTGTTCAAAATATTCATCGATTATATTACCTTTGTATAATATTTATATACATGTTAGCATAAGTGAACACTTGCTAAAATAACATATTTCTTGATGATACTTGTGAAGGAACTTCTGGCTACTTGGGGCTTTAGGATGCATTCTATAGGCAAGCTCAAATGCTCGTTCCCTTAAGTGTTAGCATATTAGCTCTTCGGGCTACCTTTTGGCTGTCTCTTATTATAATAACTGCATCCTTAATTGGGAAAATTAAGCAAAGATATATGATTGATGTTGCTGCTAACAACTGGAAGAGGAAGGTTCTTCCAAGGATGTCGTTATAAGGGAATCGGTAATTTTCCACCACAAAATTTATTGTAATCGTCATCACTTTATCCCTTTCCCGTATTTTAAATTTTAGTTCAACTGGTCCTTCCGGTTCAAGAGGTCTTCCTCCGACTCCCTTTAACATAGTTTTCATGTCTTGGAGATTCACTTTTGGGAATTTCAAAGCTTCAAAAATTCCAAAGGAAGAAGATTCACTACACTCCCTTTATCGACATGACCTATAGCCTTTTGACATTAAATTCTTCTATCATAGCTTTGATCACCAAAGCATTTGAATATGGATAACAAATAAACTTCCTATCTTCTTCTGAGAATGTCAGGAATATTATCGTAGCCTTTGAGGCAATTCTACTGAATTCACTTCTCCGAGTGACCTTTTCTGTTTTTGAGATGCCTTACCTACATCTTCTCCTTTACATATCATCATAATCTCTCTTAGCACTAAAAGCATCTATTTCTTCGCTACAAGTGTATTATTTCCAGTCTTTTTCCCGATCAGGTTTGGGCACATCCCTGCTCTTTCTAAGTGTCATCTTTTTTTTTTTCTCTAGAAGGATTCCTTTTCTGAACAAAATGACCTAATACTCCCTTTTGAATCAACTTTTGTGAGGTGATAACAATCTTTTATGTGATGACTGTAGGCCTTATAAAACTCACAATATGCAAAGTTACGCTTCTTAGCCTCTCGTGAAGCATCTCCCTTTCGAGGATATTCCACATCCACTCGGTCTTTGTAATCTTTAATCCAAATCAACACTTGGACCTTAGGAGCATATAGTGGAGTGAGATCATTATCTCTTAAGGCATACTGAGAAGAGACCCCACATGAGGACTTGGAAATTCTCCCATAGTATTTGGTCGAATTTTTGTCTTTCTATTTTTCTTTTCTTTTTTTCTCTTCATTTACTTTTTTTTTGTCTCTTATGATTCTGGCTTAGAAGCCGTTATGATTTCTACCATAACCTCCTTGTGCATTAAATTTTGACTCTGTCTAACATACTCGTATGCTCGGTTCATCATCTCTGTAAATGTCTTTGGATCTTTGTGAGCCAGCTTCAAAGCAAGAGGAGGATATTTGTAGTTGTCTATCATTACCCATAGTGCAACTCTAGTATTGATATTTTCTACCTAGATGGCTAACTTGTGAAATCGATCCATATATGCCTTGAGAGTTTCTCTAAGTTCTCTGACAATATCTTGTAGGTCGGTGGTTATGTAACCATGTCTAATCGAAGTCTCTTAATTTTTCTAAAATAACTAGGCCAGCTGCTTGAAATTTTTTTATGCTTTTCGTAGAAAGCTTACAATACCATTTTTGCATCATGCACGTCAAAGTTGATGTCGAAGTCTGTCCAAAACACGTGCACATTACATCATCATCAACATTATATTCGTCTAACAAAGAAATATAGTTGGATATATGTGCCCTGGGGTTGGTCGTTCCGTCGTAAGCTCTACTTAGCTTGTGAAAGTTGATGCTCTTTAGAATATTCTTTGCTCCTATCTTAGGGTGCAATGGTGATTTGTAGCTCTAGAACTCCTTATATTCTTTTTCCCAAGAGCTTCATTACCTTTCTTGCAATGAAATTTTCTTTTTTTTTTTTTTTTGCTTCGAGGAATTTTATCTCCATTCAAGTTCAAGTTAGAGCTTGAACTAGAGGAACCTGAGGGGGAGCTAGCTCTTTTCTTGGATTTTTTCTTTACAGGCTCCGGAGATTTTCTTTCTTAAGGTTTTCTCACCCGCTTTAGGCTTTTTTTCTTTTGCCCAATCAAGCTTTTTACTTCTTGCATTCCACTCCTCTGCATTGGATTGTTTACTTCTCCGAACACTGAAGCATGATAGTTTGGTCTATAAGACAGACATGTATGGGCATGCACGCTCATCGCACCAATTTAAAGCCTTGTGTGAGTGACTTCTTCCTCAGAGTGATATTTGGGGTTCCCTTATATAGGGATATTTTGTTGGTGGGATCCAAAGATTCTGCGTCCAATAGGAGGCTCTAGGCCTGGTGAATTTCGGAGCCTAAGAGACTCTAGTCCTTTATGAGATCCTAGGGTTATGGCATGCATTCAAATTCTTTTGTAAGTCAACTTTCAGGAGGTAAAATGATTTGAGGGTAGGCAAGCATGAGGTCGACCCTTGACCCTTGCTTCAGGCAGAACATGCGACCCCCTTCTCTGGGATGAGCATTTTGAGGGGTCGATTCTTAGAGGTAGCTTACAAGCGTTATGTAACCACTCATCATATAAATGGGTGTGAAAATTGAGTAGGCTGGAGAAGTAGGTGTAGCAGAAAGAACATAGTGGAGTCAGCATCATCCTGTTGATCAGGAGGTAGGTTAAGGTTTAAACGGGATGTAGTACTAGTGGCCAGATGATTTAATTAGCCATTAATTGAGCAATACGACTCTCGCATTCGGCTATAAGGGTCTGAGTTTAAGGGTTTAGAGAAGGCATTAATAACATTTAATGGGGAGCAGGAGTGTTTGGTAATGGATATGTGAGCACGAGACCTTAAGGAAAGACTGAATTAGGAGAAGGGTAGTGTCTTGGAGGGTAGAAGGGTCTTGGTTGGAAAGTTTAAGGGGGAAATGATGGTAGTTTATGGCTCGATGTTAGAGGTAAGTATGGTGATTATAGGATTAGTATGCTAGGAATGGGTAGGTTAGGATGATAACTATAGGGGTCGGCTTGGAGATTTTCATTGTTCAGGTGTAGTCATATTGTTAAGAGGGAAATTTTAGTCGGTTATGATAAAATCTAACTGATATAGAGAGTCGAGTGTGCTTTTCGGAATTTAACTCAATCGAAGTTTAGGACCAAGCTCACTACACCAATGTTGTCTTAAGTAGTTAATGAGAGGATATATGATGGTAATAAATGTTGTATATGTCATTAATGAAGGGGGAGTCCCTTATTTATACATTTTTTTATGGGTAGGCCTTTTGAGCCTGTGATAATAAGCCTTAGGGTGCTAATATAATATTTGGGCCAACACTTAAGATTTTAATGATATTTCAAAAATCACTACTGCTAAGTAATACTTTGTAAGATGTGGAGCAAAGAATAGCAATTCGAGATGACAAATAATCAAGGAAGCTTATGTTACCAAACCTTTATCAACGACTCCAAAAGAAAACTTGTAACCATGTGTAGTGCATAAGAAAACCACTCATGATACAAAACAATGTTGACATAAAGGTACATTGTAATATTTCAATTGTAAAAATATAGGCATTGAAAAAAGATTGCAGGTAGGAGAATGAGCAAATAGAGTTTGCTCAAGAACATCTTTTCTGAAATTGGAGAGAGATGCTCCAAGATGATAATTGACATGAAATTTGGTGAGAAGTGCGTCAATGGTTAAAAGTGATGAGAAATGCATCAATGGTTAAATTAATGAAAAGTGCATTAGCAATGGAAGAGAAGTGCTTCACAAGTGCATTATAGAGACAAACTCCATCAATAAAATTTTGGCCAAACACATGATTATGCCCTTATAGTGTGCATGATTCTCTTGTGGTACCCTATCATTTCAATGTGACCTATTATGCCACTGAACTATTTAAAAGTGACCTATCATACACTTGCCACGTCACCTTGAAGACTTTTTACAAAATAGTCCCTAAAAATATGCAAATGGTGGTTGGAACATTATCCAAATGGTCCCCACCCTTCTTTCTTAAGCTCCAACAATGACAGAGGGACCAATTAAGTAATTTTACAATCGTAAAATGACATTCTAATTCTGTCGATAAAACATGCAAGTGAACATACCAAATCAAAGTTCTCACATCAAAAATTCTAAATATGCTTCCAAATTCATCTTCCACTATATTAAATCTTTGAGAAATGCAAATAAAAACTTCGGGTCATTTTGGCTTATTTAACCAACCCATTTCAAATTTAACTCTCTAGCCATTGATAATGTCATTAGCCTTTATTTACTATGTTTCTTTGTTTACTTTTATTTTTTTAAATTATAATTATAATTTTTTTTACTAATGGCATCAAGTTTCATTGAAAAAAGTTGGAAGTTACAATCTTTCTCCCTTAACCACAGAATGAAGTGGAGGTTAACCAGAGATTCATCTAAACTCAAGAAATCATTGACATAATAAAGAACATAAAACTATAAAACAATAAATTACCATTTTCATTGTCTGTCAACAAATATCCTTAAATGAATCTATGCCCTTCCAACACATAATCAAGCTCGGATATTCACATAAATCTAGTATAATATTAATCCTTACCTCAACCGCCTTGGAAAAATGAAGAGGTTGAGCAAATATTGTTTGATAGAGAAGTTTTAGGACCTCATCTTGTAACTACAACAGCTATTCGAGAAAACAAGTGACATATAAGCCATTATTACTTCGATCTACAAATCTAAATCACGTTTTTCTCTCTCATTTTCATAAAATTTCTATATCTTTCCATTACCATTTAACGTTTAGCTTTTGTAGGTTTATGGATCGGAACAACCAAAGACAATCCAGATCTACAATAAACAGAGCATAAAACCCTTAAAACAAATAAGTCGGCAACCACTGTCTTTTAAACTCCTACTAAACTCCTCTAAACAAAAACTGAACAAAGAAAACTAACGAAATCGAACAACTACATAAAAATCTAGAAATAAAGATGACTATCAGAGCCGCACCAAGAAGAAAGACCTTAGAGAGAACTTAAAGAATAAGAACTAGAGAGAGATCAAGATATGCAGTTTGCTCCAAAAAAAAAAAAGCATTATTATTTTACTAACAAAATTTAAAAATAAAAAATTGGTTAAAAGTTGACATAAACATAAAAATATTTAAACGGCAACAAAATTTATGCCCATAATAAAAGTATTATTTATTTACTAACAAATTTTTTAAAAAAAAAAAAGGTTAAAAGTTAACATAAACATAAAAAAATTTAAATGGAAACAAATGGAAACAAAATTTATGTGAGAAATATTTTCAAAAATACACAGACAAAAATATAGAAATATATTTAGTGACAAAACTATAATTTTAGTTACTAGTAATTAAATGGTAACGATAGTTAGCTAGTAATTAAATGGTAATGAAAAGATATAGAAATTTTATGGAAATAACAAATTATATGGTCAAATGAGTCAAAACCAGATAAATAATTCAAAAAATTTTAACTTTTTTTAAAGAACTGTTAATGAGGGATAATACATTACATTAAAACAAAAATTAAAATAATCCCATGTTAGCAGGTCTGCTCCTCACATGGGCTTGACCACAGCAGGAACAACATACTCAATCTCGTAATTATCTCCAAATCCAGGCCTATTTCCATATCTCCATACCCTTATTGTGACTTTCTATATATTCCCCCACACACAAAAAGCAAACTTACCAACAAGCCACACTCCAGTCGCCCACTTCTTTTTCAAAACGAAAATTTTTCGCATTTTCTCTCGCTTTCTTTCTTCTTTCCGGGAAAGAAAATGTCTAAATCCAACAAAATCCGTCACATTGTCAGAATCCAGCAAATGCTCAGGCGCTGGCGGAGGAAGGCGAGACTGACGGCGTCACGTGCGACTCCGTCTGATGTTCCGTCCGGTCATGTGGCTGTATGCGTCGGGGATAGTGGTAAGAGGTTTATCGTTCGTGCGACGCATCTGAACCATCCCATCTTCAAAAAACTGCTTGTGGAAGCTGAAGAAGTGTACGGTTTTCACAACCTGGGACCGTTAACTATCCCATGCGATGAGTCTGTTTTTGAGGAGATTCTCCGACTTGTCTCTCGATCGGAGTCGTCTAACTCCGGCAGATTTTTGAATCTGGAAGAGATTCAGAGATGTTGCCATTTCAATATCAGAAATAATATTGATTTTTTGGGCGAGTCGAGACCGTTGCTTCATTGGTAGATGATCTTATGTAATATTATTTTTTTTTTTTAAAAAAGGTTTAGGTTTAGGTTCTATAAGCCATAGATTTTTTTTTCTTGAGTTGGAGATGGCGAGTTGGGTTGGAGTTTTTTTTTTTCTTTTAAAACCGAGTCATCCCGAGTGAAGACAGAACAAGGGATATTATTATGTATTAGTATTGATAATTATCTCTTGTAAATTATTACTCTATTGGCTAATTGTGAAAAAGATTTGTATTAATCAAATGATTAATTATACACCATTTTTTTTTTATGCGTAAAAGAACTAATATTCTGTGATTTTATGAGCAAATACTAAATATGCATTTTGAGGGAATGAATTTTCGGATTTTTTTTTTTAAAAAAATTACTACATTTCAATTAATAATTTTTAGAAGTTAAAAATGATGAGTTCAAAATAAATAGAGTAAATAAAAAATATATATATATAAATGGAATTTTTGACAATAAAACCTGAGAATTTTGGAATCTATAATTTTTCAAAGGTATTGATTTAAGTTTTTTTTTTTTTTTTTTTAGAATATAGTAATAAGATTAGGATTGATATTAGTTATGTAACGCTAAGGAATTTTTTTTTTAGATAAGGAAATTTTGGAACTTGAAATTGCGTTATAAAGTAAGATAATTTTTTTTCCGTATTTCTGTATTGTACCATGTATTTAAGGTAAGCCATTTTCTGAACATATTATCATCTAAATTAATTTGAATTTGAGACAAAAAGGACTCCACAAAAAAGTACTGAACTTGAGAATTTTGGTTAAACGGACATGAGTACTTATGACTTAGGTAATGTAAGGTGACCACTATAATATGAATATCTAAAGAATCTTAAGAATTTTTTAAGAGAGAAGAAAACTAATGGACAAAGTTATGAAAAAGCAGATCAGTGATTAGTAAATCGACCAAACCGAGAGTTAAAGGAGTAAAGTGATAGTTGCTATCCTCATGCCAAGTTTTTGGTCCACTTAGGAGTTAGGATAATAAAGTATATGAATTTCTAACTAATATTACTAAAGTACCACTATCTATATATATAAACTATCACACCACCACAATCATATATAGGGTGGCTTCCAAAATAAATCCTTAATATATAGTGGTGATCCTCATTTTGAATTGTGACAAAACAATAACTTCGTCTAATTAATTTTATGGTTTCGCAATTTACACTAGTTTTGCAATTTAAAGTTGCGAAACTATAGCGAAATTTTGAATAACCAATAGACATATGTAGAACTTCTGTAAGAATGATAATTTCATAATTTTAAATTGCAAAACTAAACAACCTATTTCAAGCTCAGGCAGATAGAAAAACGTGTATTCACATCAGAAAAATAATCTGTAAATCTCTAAATTTTGAAAAATCGTAGTTCTTTCATCGAAAAAACGTTACAGTTTGTGAAAATGACATACACAACTCTATTTCCATTGAATCTATTCTGGAGCAGTGTGTAAACCCTTACCTCCCTTCGAGCCCTGGGTCTCTTGCGCGAGGAGATGATGCGGGGGTGTTCACTTGAAACATGTGTTGTTAGAGTCGTCACTTAATTTATTTTTTTATTAGGGGAAAATTAAGAAAGAACCCCAAGTGACTCCGTTTTGACAATTAACTTATTTCTAGTGATGACGGCCCGACTTCGAGCGACGACTTTTCCGATTTTAATTAAACCGAAAACTTTAAGGATTTTTTTTTGATTTTGAAAAAACAAGTGATAAAACATTTTTGAATGGTTGCCGAACTGGTCGGTCTTAAAAATAGAGTCGCCACCCGTCGGGAAACCGGTTTCTGAAAACCAAATTAATTTTAAAAAAAATGACTCCGTTTTAAAATTGGATAAGACATTGGTTGAACCAAAAACTGGGTAAGAGGGTTGGGTACGTTAGCCGAAATTACATTTCGACTAACGCCCGGTTTAGAAACCGGCCTCGCTAACCAAAATCGATTTTCAAATTTAAGTCAAGTCGGTGATTATTTTTGAAAAAGCTAGGCGATGTTCCTAAGCGGTGCGATTTAATGTTCGGTCAAAACACAAACAGAGAAAGCGGTAAATTTGCGTAAAAATAAAGTTGCGGAAAAAATAAAAACCTAAGTAAACTAATTACATCCTTTCCCTATTAATTACAACCTACCCAAATTTAAACCCCCAAATTAAACCCAAACCCAAAAATTACATAAATAAAATATAAACTTGAAAATTACACAAAAGTCCTTGAAATTAATAAAATTTACTAATTAGTCCAAAAATATAAAATACATTCATTCAAACCACCAATCAAGCTAAATCAAATAATCATCCATTCAATCATGCAACTCAACATTCAAAAGGTAAATAAAACCAAATTACAATTTGACCCCCAAACTTAGCAAAATTACAAAAATGCCCCTCCCGCACACAAAAACATTCATTCATGCCATTTAACCCCTAAACACTATGCCAAACAAATATTTCATTCCATTCCAACAAAAGAGTGAAAATTTCATTTTAACACCCAAGTTTTGATAAAATTACCAAACTGCCCCTCATGCCAATTCCCATTCCCAAATTGCCATTATGCATATTTTACCATTCATACTCACTCCCCAACCTAATCAGATTGTCCAGATTCAAAACAGATCAAAACAATATTGAATATCATCCTTCAAACTCAAATGAACATTTAGTTAATGCATACCCATTCATTCAAGTTAGTCTTCTTATCATACATTTCCATCACAAGGACAGCCAACTCAAACCAAACAATTTAAACAGAATTCTCATACTATCTTTATAAACCAAGTCTTGAAGCATATTCTCCAAAATAAAGATGATAGCCATGATATGTAACAAAAAAGAATGGATGCATTGACAACAGGCTAAGTTCAGCAGAAGCAGGAACAAAAATGGTTACTCAAACACTCTTAAACATTCAGAGATGTATCAGGCAAAAATCCATTTCATTTCAGATTATATCCCTAAACAGTGATTCAAACATGGCATCAATTAAATTCAATAAGAAAGCTCAAAGCAAGACAGCTGCATTTAACAGAAGCAACCATAACAATAACACAATTAATATACTGATCTGTGCAAACTGAAATGAAAATGCAGTATGTAAAACTTGTCCCTAACCCTACAGAATGAAAACAAAGTTCATGGAGAAAGCAGAAATGCATTCAAGGTGAACATCTTCTGATTCAATCATCCAATATCAAAACTGAAGTGTTTCTTCAAATCATTGAGCAATGATGCATTTATATAAGAAATAATGATCATGCAAACTGATTGAAACAAGCAAAGTCATCTATGGTAAAAGCAGAATTAAATGACCATTCCTCAGAAATTGATAGTCCAGATCTGATATAAATCAAAGAATGCAAACTATAAATGTTGATTCTAAAAATGAGATACAAATCCGAGCCTAGATTTTACTAATGACAGCAATGAATTATCAACATGATTAAAATAGTTTATGAAATTCAGAAGGCAAAGTCAGCAAAGACATGCAATCCAGCAACATGAACAGAATCAACAGGGATA
>CANUEY010190741.1:0-46797 GCA_948099555.1 Croton setiger
AAAACCGAACCTTTTTCTTAAAATATCCTTTTGAGAAAACTTTTGAATGAACTACTTTCTTTTGTAAAAAGAAAAATTTGAAAACCCGATAAAAACCCTCCCGATCAAGGGAGGTGGTATTTCGATTGCTGTTTGTCAACAGGTAGGTGTCGAATCCACTAAAATTAATTATCTTACTACCAAGTTAATTTGAAGCAAAAGGTGAGTAAGGTCGAAATACACAAAGACTAGAGATTAAAAATATTATTTTTCTAACCAGAAGAATTTAACAAAAATAAGTGGAAGGAATGAGTTTGAAAATGTTGAATTTTAGAGAACGCAACGAAATAATAGAAAAAATCTGTTTGAGAAATATTTCCAACGAAAGGTCATCATTGTACTAGTTCTTCATGTTGATCATTGAAATAAAAATAGACTCATTAACAATCAATAAATTGGTTATAGTTGCCGAAAAGCTTCTGGCAACTTAATCTTTCCGTAGCAGCGAAATAAACAATACAACGCACTATGATTAATTCCTTACCAAAAATTAACTCTGACACGCGTCAAGAATTTAAATCTTTTGGTAGCATTAAGAATGAGAAAGACCCAATTCTACTAATAGACAACACCCGTAGTCTATTCAAGTAGATTGTTATCCCATTAATATAACTCGAAAATCTGGTTCTAATCAAATTATATTAATTGCTACAAACATTAATTTAATCAAACGATTACGGATTTGATTAAACTAATTAGCATTTTATAATTCTAACTTGACTAAACAGTTGATCAGACTATCTAATCAATTAGAACACAACCATTCATTTCAAGAGATAAACAAATATTGAAAAATTAATTGAATAAGAAGAAAACAATTCTCACAACACTTGCGTAGAACTAGCACTTGATTAAACCTTAAGTTGGAAAAATGAGTTTAGCCACACATGGCTATTTCCAAACTTACAAAACTAAAGAAAATAGTATTGTTAGAAAACTTTTTTATTTTTTTCTTATCTGCTCTATACTACATACACTTTCCCTTTTATAGAAGAAAAGAGAGGAATGTTTCAAAAAAAAATCAAGGAAAATATATTTATAATCAAATAAATAAAATAAAATCTCTTGATATTTTGCTCTTCAAATCAATCAAGATCTTTGAAAATTTCTTCCAAGAATAATACTAACAATCTCTTCATCATTGACTTAGTTCATCTTACCAAAAATATCCAATAAATATGTCAAATTAATATCTCCCATCTATTGATTCATATAGACAAATAAAACCATAAAAAATATCAAATTATATGGAAAAATAATAAGCAATACCACCAACTATTAAGTAAATTAATCAAACCATCATTAATCTGATTATTGAGGCTAACAGTTTGAAGCAAGGGACAAAATCGATTGAAACATTGCATTCACATGCTCTTGAAGAAATGTTGTGGTCTAAGTATATCTAGACTTACGTGTTTTCTCTATAGCATTTAGAGACTAAACTTTCCCCTTCAACCAAGGGTTAATTCGAAGTGACTTTTCTTGATGATTGTTAGATCTTAATATGCTTTAATTTATATTGCATTTATGCTATTTCTGTGATTTTCTTGGGAAATTATTTCTATAGTGATTTTCTGTTATTTGTTTGAATAGGACTCTCGAATCCATCAAAATAAAGCATGTTCTTCCTACAAAACAAACTTGTAAATAGGGTACTAGCTTGTTGTAAATAATCAGAATCGAAATTAAAAACAAACTAAATAAATGGAGAGATTAAAAATCGAAAGGAAATTAATTAATTAAAAAGAATTAAAGCAAGCGATAGAATTTACTATAAAACCGAAACAATAGGAAACAAATGCAGTTAAGGCATACCGCGGTGTGAAGTTCGTTTCGGACCGCCTTACTCTTTGCATCCCGAAAAATTCAACAGTTTATATTTTTCTTCGAAACACTTCAATTATGCTCATTTTCACTCCATTCACGCCAAATTCAACTATTCCGAGCACAAAAACAATAAATTAACTAAAACCTTACTTTTAGGCACAAATAACGCAAAATGAACACAATAATAATAATAATAACAAATTGGATTTGCATGCTCAGACCTGTTGTTCTTTTAATAAGACTTTACATAGCTAATCAACTAGGTTAAATTCGTAATTGTGTACCTGAATTGATACAAGTGACAATTAATATAACTTCATTGCGTAAAAGCCTTTGGGTTATATTGAGTGAAAGCTTAATATAATTTAAATGAATTATCGTAGTTTTTATTGATTAGGGCAAGGTCTTACTAGATTTTAATGTGGTTAACATGTTAAACCCTTCGTCTTATTTAGGGTTTCTTGTTAATTAGAGGTTATTATTAAATTTTATCTTAATAAGAACCTAATAGTATAGTAAGATTGGTTGGAATGACGTTCCTCTTAACTATAATTTGTCTGCAGTGTTAAATTAATTAGTTATCCTAGAGTCAATGATTAATTATAAGAATCTCATACTGAGAATTACACTTTTGGCTTTATTTATTTCCATCGATTTCAATTCTATTTCTGCTGCATTTTCTTTAGTCTTATGTATTTTTGTTCAATTCAAAAATTCTCCTTTTCTCAATCTAGCATTTTAGGAATAAACTTGACCAGTCTACGTGGGACTAACCCTGCTCATCAAGTGGATATTGAATTTCTTTATGGATAATTGGATGTATATATTGCTGAAATGCTTTCAAAGTCTGCATTTTTAGAGTTATATGAATTTCTGAACTTGCTCAAATGTTAGTTGCAACAGGAAAAGATAGATAGAGTATATTCTTTGGTGTATAAGCTTATTATTCTCTCATTGGTTTTGCCTATTGCAAGGGGTTCCGTTGAGAGAACTTTTCCTGCTATGAATATAATAAAAAATAAGCTACGAAATAGAATAAGAGATCAATGGTTGAATGATATTATCTTTCTGGCCTAGTTCCTGATTTCAACTTAACCAAAAGGCTCCATTTTATGTCTTCAGAATGGAGTTTTGTTAAAACTTGGTGGGGAGAGTATTCGTCCTTGTAATACTCCCAACTTGCAGAGCTACACAGAGATATGCATTGGAATCTCAAATTAACATTTTTTAGCTGTCTTTCAGGTAATTTGCAAGAAATTTCCAAAACAATGCTGAAAGGAAAATACGACAATGAAAAGACAAAAAAAGCACAAGTAGTCAAACTCTTGAGTGCATCGAAGTCAATATATTATAAATACATGGGAACCATCAATAAGCCTAAATTTCACCGAAATCATCAATTCAACATGCCAACTTTGAGTTTGACATTGCAATTATAGCCAAAATCTGGAAAAAGACTAGCAATGTCGCCAAATAGACTAACTTTATATATATGTCTCTGCATTTTGAAGCTTTGGATACCAATGGCTCAATCTGCTTTATCACTTCTGCTGCTTTTGGTCGCGACGACTTCTGTTTCTTCGAGGTTGGATTATGGAATTTCTGGACAATTCCAGATATCTGAAACAGACGATCTTCCACCCGAGTTCATCACACATTATTATACACAGACAATTGATCATTTCAATTATAAGCCAGAAAGCTATAAAACCTTCCAACAAAGATATATTTTGAATTCTGATTACTGGGGTGGGGCAAATACTAGCTCACCCATCTTTGTCTATGCTGGTGCAGAATGCAATATTACATATGTTATTCCCCAAGGCGGAGGATTTATGGCTCATCTTGCTTCTCGTTTTAATGGCTTGTTGCTATATATAGAGGTAAATTTTACATCATATTTGGTTCATTTAGATATTCGTTTTCATTATAGGAGTTTTAGTGTACGCCTATCAGTGGTGGAACCAAGATTTCGGACAAGCCGAGGCTTAAACGACTTATCCGAAATCTTGGTTCCGTCAGTAGTGATATATTTTTCAAAATGGAAGGTTTGCGTTATTGTCCACAATAATAACAACAACTACAATATTCAAATTACATTGTTTTTACGAATTTTATGTGACGTGAGAACTAATGAATTATAATTGTTCTCAATGAATCGCCATGTCCTAAAACGCTGTAAATAAAATGCACTTAAACGCTCGAAATGACAAATTATAGGAGGAAAATTAAAATTAGACAAATAGATTCAAGAGTTAGTAAACTGAAAATTGAAGGACTTACTAATAAGTTTTTCAAAATAGATTGACTCAATCATAAGATTCGAAGAAATCTGAAAATAATTAGTGAATTTCTACCGAAATAAATATATAGTATCTAGTAGCTTAAAGAGGCTACGAGCATTATCCACTCCAAGCCAAAAGTTTCTTTAAAAATTAGTCCTTTTTTTTCAAAGTTTTCATATTTAAGCTTTGACATTGGTGATTATTTCCATTTTATTCTCCAAAATAATGCATGCAGCATCGTTTTTATGGAGAATCAAATCCATTTGGTCCTTCTAGTCTCCAAAATGCTACTACACTTGGTTACCTAAGTTCAGCACAAGCATTAGCAGATTATGCTCAATTGATCCTAGATGTTAAAAGGAACTTGTCAGCCGAAAAATCCCCAGTAATTGTTGTTGGAGGTTCTTATGGTGGAAGTGAGTATTACATTATTTCTAACAATTAAGCTACCCTTATAAACTTAATTTTAATTAAGGTTTATGCTAATCAATTTTCTTTTATATCAATCAAATTTCTTAGTGTTGGCATCATGGTTTCGTCTGAAATATCCACACATTGTAATTGGTGCATTGGCTTCATCTGCTCCGATTCTTTACTTTGATGACATTACACCACAAGATGGATATTTTGTTGTTGCAAGCAAAGACTTTAAGGTACGTAACAAATTAACTCTACGATGTTAATGTCCATGGGCAATGAGTGATGAAATCATCTTGCACATAACCAGTGGTTTGTGCTTACAGCTATGACAGCAACTCATTTGATTATAAGTCTTTCATACCCTCTTATCATTACTTGATGTCGCACTACTAACATACGATGCTTGTGGGGATCTGTTATGGCTAGGCTTGAGCAAGACAATAGTCTGCAGCCTGAAATTTCGTTGTAAAATTCAGATGATGCACCATATAAATATTTATGCTTAATTTTAATCTAGTTCAGCATCTGTAGTTTCAAGATAAATTTTCAAGTTATGAAACCCTGTTTTACACATCCAAGCATGGTAACATTTTTCCGAAGGTTCGATACTGATGTTGGGTATCGGCGCAGGATACTAGTGAGAATTGTTACAACACCATAAAACAGTCCTGGTCTGAAATTAATAAAGTTGCAGCTGAACAAAATGGTTTAGGGATCCTGGAAGAAATCTTTGGGCTCAAGTAATATTTCTTCTCCTGACACTGATTGATCTGATATGTCAATTAAACTTACAATAAGTTATTTGACAAACTTAATTTCTCTCTTCTTTTCTTAAGTCTGGAATCCTCATTAGAGCTGAAGCTCCGGTTGCGCGCTGTGTATATGTATTTAGCTCAGTATGACAACCCTCCAGATTTTTATGTTGAACAACTATGCAGCGCCATTGATGGAACACCAGAAGGAACTTATATTCTTCAAAAGATTGCGGCTGGTCTACGTGGAACTGTCTTGTCCTCTTCGTATCCTGCTCCAAAACCAATTGTGGATATCTATTTATGGGGATGGCAGGTTCGTTGATATAGTTACTGTATCGGTATAGTTGATTTTGATAATGAACATTGGTTAATGCAGATTCAAAGCCCAGAGCGCTGAAATTTTCCTACTGAGTTCTAACGCAGCTGCATTTCTACAATTTTTTTCTTATTTTGTTGCTACCAATAACATAATTTTTATGTTTCAGACATGCACTGAGCTTGTGTTGCCAATTGGATTAGACAACAACAATACAATGTTTGAAGCATCTCCTTTCGATATGAACAATCACTCTCGGTACTGTCAAAAACGCTACGGTATCACTCCAAGGCCTCATTGGATAACAACAGAATTTGGTGGCCATGTAACTTTCCCCCTTTGTTTCATATAATGTTCAAATTCCCTGGTTGAATAAGAAAAAAGTTTATATTGTCAATTTAATATTGTATAAATATCTGCAGAATATAAACTTTGTTCTGAAAAATTTTTCAAGCAACATCATTTTCTCCAATGGACTAAGAGATCCATTCAGTGCTGGGGGGTAAGGATCCAACTTTATGAACTACATAATTATTAAATTATATGTTGTAGCTAGTGCTGATACTTTGTTCATTTTGATTTTCAGAGTTCTGCAGGACATATCAGATAGTGTTGTTGCCATCAAGACAGAAAAAGGTATACAATTCACGATTGTTAATTGCAATAGTAATGTTGATGAGTAATTCTTCATCACAAAGGTTGTTTCAAAGTGTCTTATTTAGATATGTTCGGGAAAATTAGCTGTTTTTTCAATTTTTAGGTTGTGTTCGGCAAAATTCAGTATTTAGGGAGCGTTTTGCTATTTGATGATCTTTTAACTGTTAGTGGTAACTAGTACAAAATGCTAAAAGCTAGAAGCTGGAGGTTATTCTTTTTATAAAACGCTTCTTAAACGTATAAAAGCTGAAGTATAAAAACTAAGTTTAGCATGTTAACCAGTCAAAATACTAAAAACTACTTCAGAACGGTTGTTGTATATAAATTTAATAGCTATTTAAGTGGGTGTAGGTGTGGCAAGGGGGTTGGATTATGATATTTTCAAGCTTAAAAAATCATGCATTCTGTTCTATATTATGTTATTAGATGATAAAATTTGATTGAAATGTTAATTCTGGTCCATATAGGTGCTCATTGCTTAGATTTACATACTCCATCGCCAAATGATCCAGACTGGTTAGTTGCACAGAGAGACAAAGAGATGAATATCATAACAAAGTGGATTGCTGAATATAATTCGAAACCCACCACAAGCAACGCAAGAACTTCACAATTTTATTCCAATTATTATTTCACCTTTTTGTTTGTAGCTATTTGGTTAGTTGGTTAGATTTATGAAGAATAAAAAGCTTAATAATTTGCAGAAAGCAATATAGATGAATTTTTTTTTTCTTTTGGTGAAGATAAATGAATATGTATCAAGAAAAATAATAATATAAAAATATTATTATTTTTATTATTTTATTCCAACCATTGCCATTGCCGCCCTTCGAAAAATATACTTATCTCCTTTTATTTTCTTTCACTATCGGCCACCAGTTATTGATAGATAAATTTATTTACTTTTATTTCATTCCACTGCATTTGAGATATGAAATTAGTAAGAGAATAAATTAATAAGAGGAAAGGGTATACAAGCTCGCCCTCGAATTCAAACCAAGACCAAAGATGCACAGTAAGACCCCAAGGCTACACTTAAAACAGAAAAAAATGAGGAGGA
Organism: Croton setiger; assembly: GCA_948099555.1. Taxonomy (NCBI): domain Eukaryota; kingdom Viridiplantae; phylum Streptophyta; class Magnoliopsida; order Malpighiales; family Euphorbiaceae; genus Croton; species Croton setiger. The sequence continues at coordinate 7,360 of CANUEY010190741.1, forward strand.
GAGTGTTACGGGACTGATTAATAAGAAGCTAAATTTAGAGAAATAATAACAAATCAGGTATATTTTTGGTGATGAAGGATTAGAGAATTGTGAGCATGGTTTCAATAGGAGCAATTTTTGGACGACTTGAGTTGAAGCCCCTGCACCAATCGTTGAACCACCTGATTTGTTGGTAGTTTTAGAAATTCTCCCTTTATGTCAGCATATTTTTTATCTGTGAACATTCTGATTTCTGGTCATATTGACATACGGTGCATTTCTGAATCGCTGCTCTTTTCCCTACTATTTTTCTTTTTTTTTTTACTAGGGCTTGGTTGATCCTCGTCCAGCTGCTTCAAAGCTAGATGAAAAGAGTGCACTGGCTCTGTCTATTTTTTCAGCTGCAATTTTCTCTAAGGCAATTCTCTCCTTTGTTCTGTTTTGGGTTTATTTAGTGGAGATGGCAAATTTAAGTATCAATTTCTCAACCATTTCTTGATGTTTGTCAATTGTTACTGGTATGATTTTGTAGTTAGGAAGGGTGATTGCTGGAAACAATGGAAGCTGATATTGCAGAAGCATGGGCAAAGTTGCATGGACAGCGTCTCTGCATTTGAGCTCGTCGAATTTAACACGAATTCGGCTCGAGCTAGAGCTCGTGGAATTTAACATGAGCCGAGCTCGAACAGTATAATACTCAGCTCGGCTCGGCTTATTTGCAGCCCTATCAGTAGCTAGTTAGAAGTAGTCACTGATCAGCTACTGATAACTACAAATCTGCTGCGGATTGTGAGAAAAATCCGTAGCCAATTTTTAAATATGTCATTAACAATTGAATTAATAAAATAAGTTTTTAGACTTTTTAATATTTTGGCCAATCTTATCCCTTCCTTGTCCAATGTATTGTCAATAAATACCCTTATTTAATTTTTTTTCCCCTCAACTTCCTATTGAATAGGTGTATTGTATTACACCCAGTCTTTCCTAAAGATTTATGAATATTAATTAATGCCACCATTGTTCAATATCCATCTGTATTCTCCATTAAAATATAATTCACAGCTTGCGTACAAGTTTACGGTAGTTTTAAGATTTGCATGAATCAGATTTCTGGTAGATATACTTTTGAATCTTGATACACAAATTTCATAAGACAGCATAATCAATTAACTTTAAAAAAAAATTAAAATCAATTAACGCCATAATTTAAAGAAAATCTTTTTTTCCTTCACTTTTGTTTCTTTATCACGATTTTCCTGAATAGAATTCAGAACAGCAACTCCAGTTCCATAAGCACCTGCGATCCCCGGCACAATCTTACCAAGTTGAAAGGGAAAAAATTGCAGAAACTGGCCAGAATTATTTGGTTGTGCTATATTTCCAAGCTTTTCTAATTTGGAAAAAATTTCAGACTCTGTAGAAAATCTTCCTAATAGCTCCGCCAATTTTCTTCCCCTCGAAACCCCGTCATTGGCCTGAATATTTCCGGCTAAAGAAGTAAGTTGCGAGAGCAGATTAACTTCAGAAATACCCGTGGAGACGTCTCTGATCAACCCTTGTTCAGCATTTTTGGAAATAGCAGAGAGTTCTTTCAGAAGATTTGCTTGACTATGTCCGGGCAGACTCTTGTATAATCGAATAAGATTATCTTTGACAAAAGTTTCACTTCTTTCTCTGATATTTTGATTGAATGAGTTGTATAATCGGGAGATTTTCTCCGTTTCTCGGAAACCATCCCATCCGACTGGCAAGTCCCAGTTGGAATATTGTAATAATCTATTAGCCTGAAGATTAAACGGTAGTCTTCCTTTTCGGATGTAGAATTTTACCGTGAAAATGAGAGAAAATGCAAGAACTCCTATTGCAGGAGCCCATTGCTTAACATTTGAGATGAAACTTTTCTTTTCTTTATGAACTACAAGACTTTGATTTTGTTTGTGAAATGAAACAAAATTGATACTGATACCTTTAGTTGTGTTCTGAGACATTTTTTCTGCCTTTTCTGTATTGTCTTATTGTGGCTTATACAAATATATAACCTCTGAGAGAGTAGCAATAATTATTAAGGTCACGGAAGCAACACCCTCTTATATTATTAATCAAAGACTACGAAATAAACAAAAGTAATAATGAAGTAATGACAGGTAGGTATGCATGTGAAAGGAAGATTAATATATTTGAGTATTAAAGTAGTTGGTCTACATTCATCGTTTCTTTCTTTTTTAATCCAACTTGTTTCCCTTGGGAGTTGACCCATGAAACTAATACTTAATATTTCCTCAGTGTGGAAGCCCACTCGAGGAAGGAAGGTTAGTGGTGAGAGTAACATTTTGGTCATTTTCTCTCACATAAATGAAAGTGAACTTTTACCTTCTTCCTCATTTGGGCAGGTACCATTTCGGAAATTTGTCAAACCCAAACCTCTTTTTCTGATTCTAGCACCGATCGAAGCAAATGAATATTTGAAATAAGTAATCAATAAGCTCAATCCAACCATGGTTTTATTTTTTCCGTCTAATAGCCAGAAGGATTTTACGTCTAATAGCCAGAAGGTGGTGACATCAAAACAAACAGTTGTGGAGTTAAAACTTTCGACGAGTATTTCAAAGTTTACTAATGATGATCCGGCAAAACTAAGTGCATATTTGAATTCATCTTGACGAGAACTTTCTGTTGATACCTTCTTTGCCTTTGATCTATGGCCCAAGACTTGTCGCCGTTGGTGGAGGAAGAGAGAGACATAAAGTCACGAAGTTAAAACTTCTGACAAATTATTCAAGACTTATCAATGATGGTTCGACGGATTGTTAAGGTTCAATTTGGGAAATTACCTAAACATTAAGTGTCAAATTATATATTAGGTCACAAATAAATAATAGGGAAAATTATTGTTTCATCATTGATGTATGACTATAATTACTATTTGATCACTCTATTTTGGCATAATTTCTTTGTCATTACTGCCGTTTGACCTAAATATACACGCTTTAGTCACTGTGTTGTTAATTTTAACATTTTGCCGTTAAAAATTATAGAATTGACCCCTCAAGTTGTTTTGAATTTTTATTTTTACCCTTATTGCAGTATTGGTGCTCAATTTCAATGCACCTTCAATAAAGGAATTTCGATTTCGACCATTCCTGGTTTGGTATATTGACCAAGTCAATTTTTCTTAATTTATTAGTAGTCATTATGACTTGAATATATAATGTTATTATCCCACTTGGATTCATCTCTTTAATATTCAATCACTATCAATGAACTTTGATTTTGTTCCCTTAAATTCATGCCAATCAAAATAATAATCTAAGTTTTTTGGTTGAATTATTCAAACAAAAATTTTGAAGTCTTCATTAAAAAGTGCATATTTCTTTCTTTATTCATGATTTATTACATAAAATTATTTAAGTTTATCTTTATAATTTTATATACTAGTATTATACTCGCGTGTTACACAATGAATATATATAGATGTCAGTAATAGGATGAAAATTATATCTGCAAATAACCAATCTAAATAGCTCGAATTTGTTTCAATCTCGATCTACCCTTAACAATATGAGAATTAGAGGCATGTCCCCTACCATGAAACCCGAAATGCCCTCTTGCCCCGAACACTCGTAACTCAAGTTGTATCTCTCTCTGGAACAAAAAATTCACAGAAAACCACAACGTCAATCCATTTAGATTTTAATATAAATAGAAGTCTTTATAATTTTATATATTGCAAGTGGATTATAAATTCATTTTTAAAATGCATTTTCTGATTAATATAACAACTTGAATGATACTAAACATATCATAATCTATGACTCCCCTACACATTGGTTAAATTATTATAATATTTAACAATATATTTTTTTATTAATTTCTTAAACATGCCGTGATTAGTCGCTCAATATTAGATATTTCAATTTTAATTTTGTCCAGTTTGTTAAGAATATTCTTTTAGATATTTCAGTTTGTCCCAAAATAGTCTTTAGTTATATATTTATCTTCATATTGAATCTAAAAAAAGAAAACTACCGACCACCTCTTGATTTTGAATTAAAAAATAAAAGAATCAAAATAAAAGAAAACGTTAAACTTCAAGCTTGTCAACACTGCCTCACATGTCAGACTGGTGAACTGAGAACATTAGTCCATAACTCAAGCTTAGACAAGTTATTTGATACCCATAAATGCCCTTATTGGTGGCCGGTTAGCAGTGGAAAAACATTGTTTCAAAATTTTTGACTGATTGCTACCGGTATGGTGGTCGAACATTGGTTCTGAGGCAACATAAATGGAAAGGTCTCCTCTCTAACATTCTTTATTACAACTTTATGGAAGAAATGAAAGTTGTAATAAAATTTTGATGAAATCTACAAATTGGTCCGAATAATAAACCAAAGACAAACAGACATTTCTGTCTTTTCCATTCAATCTAATAGCAAAATACACAGTTCTTGTATGAGAAGCGCTAATATATATTTTCTTCAAAAAATGCTAAAAGCTAGAAGCTGGAGGTTATTCTTTTTATAGAACGCTTCTTAAACATATAAAAGCTGACTTACAAAAACTAAGTTTAGCATGTTAACCGGTCAAAATAGTAAAAACTACTTCAGAAACCGTTGTCGTATACAAATTTAATAGCTATTTAAGTGGGTGTAGGTGTGGCGAGGGGGTTAGATTATGATAGTTTCAAGCTTAAAAAAATCATGCATTCTGTTCTATATTATGTTATTAGATGACAAAATTTGATTGAAATGTTAATTCTGGTCCATATAGGTGCTCATTGCTTAGATTTACATACTCCATCGCCAAATGATCCAGACTGGTTAGTTGCACAGAGAGACAAAGAGATGAATATCATAACAAAGTGGATTGCTGATATAATTCGAAACCCACCACAAGCAACGCAAGAACTTCGCAATTTTATTCCAATTATTATTTCACCTTTTTGTTTGTAGCTATTTGGTTAGTTGGTTAGATTTATGAAGCATAAAAAGCTTAATAATTTGCAGAAAGCAATATTTTGGAGAAGATAAATGAATATTTATCAAGAAAAATAATAATATAAAAATATCATTATTTTTATTTTTATTTTATTCCAACCATTGTCATTGCCACACTCCGACAAATGTACTTATCACCTTTTATTTTCTTTCACTGTCGGCCACCAGTTATCGACTGCATTTGGAATATGAAATTAGCAAGAGAATAAATTAATAAGAGGAAAGGGTGAAAAGTCTGCACATCCGATACAAGCTCGCCCTTGAATTCAAACCAAGACCAAAGATGCACAGTAAAACCCCAAGGCTACACTTAAAACAGAAGAAAATGAGGAAGACTTGAGTTGAAGCCCCTGCACCAATCGTTGAACCACCTGATTTGTTGGTAGTTTTAGAAATTCTCCCTTTATGTCAGCATATTTTTGATTTGTTGGTTGATCCTCTTCCAGCTGCTTCAAAGCTAGATGAAAAGAGTGCACTGGCTCTGTCTATTTTTTCAGCTGCAATTTATCAAAGGCAATTCTCTCCTTTGTTTTGTTTTGGGTTTATTTTGTGGAGATGGCAAATTTAAGTACCAATTTCTCAACCATTTATTGATGTTTGTCAACTGTTACTGGTATGATTTTGTAGTTAGGAAGGGTGATTGCTGGAAACAATGGAAGCTGATATTGCAGAAGCATGGGCAAAGTTGCATGGACAGCGTCTCTGCACTAGTTAACCATTTGTCATTTGTTTCATGTAAACTTCACTTTTTCCAGTTATGTTACACTTATGTTGTTTGAATTACTTAAGTATAATTATTTTGTTTGGAACTTACGCATTTGTAGTGTAAATATTTCATTTCATTAAGTCCATGAAAGTCTTAATTTTATATTTGATTGTTTTTGAGACATGCAATTAATCTTAATTGTATATTTGCGATTATTGTATTACTATTAGATCAACGATGGATGAATTTTCAAAAAAAAAAAAGATTAACTACTGATAATTGAGAAAGATTGATAGCATTTAGCTACAGATTAGCTAATAAATAGCTATTCAGCGACGAGTTACAGTTGTCGTGCAATCTTTCGCATATCTGCTACCTTAATCTGTTGCTAATAAAATTAGCGAGAAACTATCGCCATTCGGTAGCTAGGGCTGCAAACGAGTCAAGCCGTTCACGAGTGTTTCGGTATTCGTTCAATAAAAGCTCGACTCGAGCTCGGATCGATAATAAACGAGCCGAGCTTGAGCCGAATATTCAAACTTGTTTAATAAACGAGCCAAGCAGTTAGGCTCCCGAGCCGGCTCATGAATATCTCGTTTAAAAAAGCTCGCGAGTAACTCATTTGATAGGCTATCAAAACGACGTCATTTTGATACCAAACTAAAAAATATGCTTCAGCCAAGCCTCTCGTCTTCCCACTCCATTTTTTGTTATTTCGTTTCTCCTTCACTGAAACTGCTATTTTAATTTTCTCGCTGAAACGACATTAAAAATGAATTTTCTTGATTTTTTACTAACTCTTAACGAGCTCAAACTCGAATAGCAGCAAGAAACGAGCTCGAACTTGAACTTATTTGCAAGCTAAAACTTGAGCTTGAGATGAGCTCGAATTCAAGCTTAATTGCAAGCTCTTGAATAGCAACATAAAACAGCTAATCTTGCGGGCCTTAAAACGCCAAGCTCGCGAGCCTCAAAACGAGCCAAACTCGTGAAATTTAAGACGGGCTCAACTTGAGCTTGAGCTCATGAAATTTAACACGAGCTCAAGCTCGAACAGCATAATACTCGGCTCAGCTTGTTTGCAGTCTATCGGTAGCTAGTTCGTAGTAGCCATTGATCAGCTACGGATAACTACAAATCTGCTGCAGATTGGGAGAAAAGTCCGTAGCCAATTTTTAAATATGTCATTAACAATTGAATCAATTAAATAAGTTTTTAGACTTTTTAATATTTTGGCCAATCTTATCCCTTCCTTGTCCAATGTATTGTCAATAAATACCCTCATTTATTTTTTTTTCCCCTCAACTTCCTATTGAATAGGTGTATTGTATTACACACAGTCTTTCCTAAATGATTTATGAATATTAATTAATGCCCACCATTGTTCAATATGTATTCTCTATTAAAATATAATTCACAGCTTGCGTACAAGTTTACGGTAGTTTAAGATTTGCATGAGATCAGATTTCCGGTAGATATACTTTTGAATCTTGATACACATAAATTTCATAAGACAGCATAATCAATTAACGCCATAATTTAAAGAAAATCTTTTTTCTTTTGGCTTTTGTTTCTTTCTCATGATTTTCCTGAATAGAATTCAGAATAGCAACTTCAGTTCCATAAGCACCTGCGATCCCCGGCACAATCTTACCAAGTTGAAAGGGAAAAAAAAGCTCCCGTAGATGTTGCAGAAACTGGCCAGAATGATTTGGTTGTGGTATATTTCCAAGCTTTTCTAATTTGGAAAGAATTTCAGACTCTGTAGAAAGGCTTCCTAATAGCTCCGCCAATTTTCTTCCCCTCGAAACCCCGTCCTTGGCCTGAATATTTCCGGCTAAAGAAGAAAGTTCCGAGAGTAGATTAACTTCAGAAATACCCGTGGAGACGTCTCTGATCAACCCTTGCTCAGCATTTTTGGAAATAGCAGAGGGTTTTTCCAGAAGATTTGCTTGACTATTTCCGGGCAGACTCTTGTATAATCCAATAAGATTATCTTTGACAAAAGTTTCACTTCTTTCTCTCATATTTTGATTGAATGAGTTGTATAATCGGGAGATTTTCTCCGTTTCTCGGAAACCATCCCATCCGACTGGCAATTCCCAGTTGGAATATTGTAATAATCTATTAGCCTGGAAATTAAACGGTAGTCTTCCTTTTCGGATGTAGAATTTTACCGAGAAAATGAGAGAAAATGCAAGAACTCCTAGTGCAGGAGCCCATTGCTTAACATTTGAGATGAAACTTTTCTTTTCTTTATGAACTACATGACGTTGATTTTGTTTGTGAAATGAAACAAAATTGATATTGATACCTTTAGTTGTGTTCTGAGACATTTTTTCTGCCTTTTCTGTATTGTCTTATTGGCTTATACAAATATATAACCTCTGAGAGAGTAGCCATAATTATTAAGGTCCGGAAGCAACACCCTCTTATATTATTAATCAAAGACTACGAAATAAACAAAAGCAATAATGAAGTAATGACAGGTAGGTATGCATGTGAAAGGAAGATTAATATATTTGAGTATTAAAGTGGTTGGTCTAAATTCATCATTTCTTTCTTTTCTAATCCAACTTGTTTCCCTTGGGAGTTGAACCATGAAACTAATACTAAATATTTCCTCAGTATGGAAGCCCACTCGAGGAGGGAAGGTTAGTGGTGAGAGTAACATTTTGGTCATTTTCTCTCACATAAATCGTAATGGAATAGCAGCTCTCAGCCTTTCACACATGCTTAAATGAGAGAAGGTTGCCGTAAATTATTAAGCTTTTTATGCTTCATAACTCTGAACAGTTAACCAAATGGGTAAAAACAAAAAGATGAAACTGTGTATTTCGTCATAAAAGAACTCATGACTTTTCAAGGTCGAATTTTTTTGGCAACAAATAAATGGCATAATATATTGACACTTAACGAAGGTGACTTCACAAACGTTTGCGTGTGCAAAATTTAACATCTCATGTTTCAATTTTTAAACAAATTAACAACTCGCTCATCGAAAACTGTTTAGGATCCAAAATATAATTTTCAGACAAGAATCAAAGTAAACTTTTACCTTTTTCCTTATTTGGACTGGTACCTTTTTGGAAATTTGTCAAACCCAAACCTATTTTCCAATTCTGCCACCTATCGGAGCAAATGAATATTTAAAATTGAAATAATCGATTAGCCCAATCCAACCATGGTTTTATTTTTTTCATCTAATAGCCGGAAGGTGTTGAAATCGCTACAGGCAGTTGTGGAGTTAAAACTTTCTACGAGTATTTCAAAGTTTTCTAATGATGATCCGGCAAAACTAAAGTGCATATTTCGATTTCTCTTGATGAGAGCTTTCTGCTGATACCTTCGTTGCCTTTGATCTATGGCTCGAGACCTGTCGTCATTGGTGGAGGAAGAGAGAGATATAAAGTCAGGAAGTTAAAACTTCCGACGAATTATTAAAGACTTTTCGATGATGGTTCGACGGATTGTTAGGGTTCATTTTGGGAAATTACCTAAACATTAAGTGTCAAATTATATATTAGGTCACAAATAAATAATAGGGAAAATTATTGTTTCATCACTGACGTATGACTATAATTACTATTTGATCACTCTATTTTGGCATAATTTCTTTGTCATTACTGCCGTTTGGCCTAAATATACACACTTTAGTCACTGTGTTGTTAATTTTAACATTTTGCCGTTAAAAATTATAGAATTGGCCCCTCAAGTTGTTTTGAATTTTTATTTTTACCCTTATTGCAGTGTTGGTGCTCAATTTCAATGCACCTTCAATAAAGGAATTTCGATTTCAACCATTCTTGGTTTGGTATATTGACCAAGTCAATTTTTCTTAATTTATTAGTAGTCATGATGACTTGAATATATAATGTTATTATCCCACTTGGATTCATCTCTTTAATATTCAATCACAATCGATGAACTTTGACTTTGTTCCCTTAAAGTCTTCATTAAAAATTGCATATTTCTTTCTTTATTCATGATTTATTACATAAAATTATTTAAGTTTATCTTCATAATTTTATATATTGCAAGTATATTATAAATTCATTATTAAAATGCATTTTCTGATTAATATAACAAGACTTAAATGATACTAAACATATCATAATCTATGACTCCCCTACACATTGGTTAAATTATTATAATATTTAACAATATTTTTTTTTATTAATTTCTTAGATATTTCAATTTTAACTTTGTCCAGTTTGTTAAGAATATTCTGTTAGATATTTCAGTTTGTCCCAAAACACTCTTTAATTATATATTTATCTTCATATTGAATCTTAAAAAAAGGAAAAACTGCCGACCACCTCTTGATTTTGAATTAAAAAATAAAAGAAAACGTTAAACTCCAAGCTCGTCACCACTGCCTCACATGTCAGACTGGTGAACTGAGGACATTACTCCATAACTCAAGCTTTGACAAGTTGTTTGATACCCATAGATGCTCTTATTGGTGGTCGGTGATTACCACCGGTATGGTGGTCGAACGGTGGTTTTGAGGCAACATAAATCGAAAGGTCTCCTTTCTAACATCCTTTATTACAACTTTCATGGAAGAAATGAAAGTTGTAATAAAATTTTGGTGGCAAATTACATTTTAATCCTTTAAATTATGAAAAAGATGCACTTAGGTTGAGAAAATCTACAAATTGGACCCGAATAATAAACCAAAGACAAACAGACATTTCTGTCTTTTCCATTCAATCTAATAACATAAAATCCTTTATTTTTTTTAATGATAACTTCTCTGAATAATTAACATCACATTGGCAATGGCTGAAGGAGTAATTTCTTGATACGATCTATAAAAAGTGAAGGGTCAGTGAAAGGATCAATCTGAAATTTGTACAAAAATTCAGACATTCTTGCAAGATTAAGAAAATACTTGACAACAATCTTGGAAACATGAGTTGTCTTCAATAGATCTTCATTCACATCTTTCTATCTTTCTACCAAAAATTTCTCAATCTCTTCAATGGCTTCTTCTTTTGTAATATTATGCTCATTCATGTAACACTCCACACTTGTAGGACATCCTCCTCTATTTTTCTCTTCCTTTTAAAGTTCCAAATAAATAAATAAATAAATTTATGACCATATTAACAAAGATTTGATGTAGATATGAGAAGTGCTTGCTAGAGCTCAGGATGCAATTGAAAATTTTTGTTAAATTTATGACTAAATTGAAATTAAAAAAAAAGATTAAATTGATCTTCAAGTCTTAATGGATTTTCCATATATATGGGTTTATGATTAAGAACCTTTGAGGACAACAAAATAAGGGATCAAGGATTTTTTTTAAACAATCTGGTTTCGAACACTAAAGAACGAATACCGAGACTTGAGCTAAATAGAACCATTGATGACAACAAAATTCTCCGTACCAAGTTTTAATATAACTGCATTCTCCAAGTAAAGTTAGAACAATCCTAATGAGTTGATCTATGTATGAATTTTTGTTCTACTAAAGAGGTAAGATTTACCTCATGGCCAGCAATATCATTCTTGAGTGCACCAAGAAACTTGGCAGCTTTAACGATTTTAGGATTGTCTCTAAGCCAAACCATTTCCTTGATTCCTAAATCCTCCGTTCCAAGGAATAATGCTGAAGCAAGAAAGTCAAAGGTGCTTACTACCAATGCAATCTCCATATACTTTTCCAATCTTGGGATACAACCATCGTTGCACCATTTTGCCTGCTCTAAGTAGGATCTTGATAGTTCATTCAACTAATTGTATTACAAAAATAAGAAAGATCAGATTTCGATTCTAGATAAAATAATATAACTTTTGACTAATGTTACTGTTTTATCCTTCATATTACTTGATGACAATTATAGCTAATCTCACCATCTCCATGGCAAAAGAAGTTTTGAAAGAACTTCCTTCAATGCCACAATTCTCAGTTGTGCTGAAGTGTTTCAAAAGTGCCTTATAAAGAACTTTCATGTATTCCGGCAGCTCGTCAGTAGCATCAACGGTGAATCTGAATAACATATACATTATGATAAGTTTATACAAGGGTGAATACTCCCACAATTAATTATTAATGATGTATGTTAAGATGGAAATACCAAACCTTTGTAACGCAGCAGTAAAGGAAAGGAGTTCATCAAGTGTACCATATGCATCATATGTATCATCTACAACTGCTTCTAGTTGTACATGTTTAGCTATCCATTGTCGACAAAGACCAAATTGAGGCTCACTTATGCAGCCAAGTGCCCATACATAGGCCTCCACAATTCTATCTCTTGCATAATCAAGTGTCTCCGTAAGGTTGAACTCTTTCCACCACCTAATTATATAAATAACACATTTCTTACAACTCTAATTGGTTCAAAATAAAACGTAAATAACCATTATTCAATCGAAATGCAATGTTATGTTAATTTGTTGATAACGTTTACCATAAAATTATATAACATAATTGTAATCATATTGTATTGGAGCACACCAAACATTATCTTATATATGTTTATCACCGTTGCTTCATTAATTGTAACTTATAAGCTATATTCAACTTATAAGCTGTTTGAACATCTCACCTTATATATAAGGCTGGAGCCAGAGTTTCAATTTTAATAAATTTTATATCTCACCTTATATATAAGGCTGGAGCCAGAGTTCAATTTTAATAAATTTTAATAAGTTTTTATTCAGTAACATTAATAGATTATTAAATGTTTTATTCAGTTATAAGATGTTAAATTTAATTAAATGTATTAAGCTTTATAAGAAATATATGTAAGTTTCTTTGTAAAGCCTATATATTAAGGTTTTATTTGAAAATGAAATATCATATTATTTTTACAACTATTTTTGAGTGAGTTACTATCTCCTCTTTTATCTCTCTCACTCCTTTTGGTGGATTCCAAGAAATTTTGAGTGATTTACATGTTTGGCATGGCTTACCCATATGGTGAATTTAGTCATTTCTATACCCTTGACATGGCTTACCAAAGTGGTGATTTTTAGTCATTTACCGTAATGAGGTTTTTAACCACGCCGAGATCAGTTTCTCATTGCAGGTACCTCTATTTTTCCCTGCATCAGTTGGTATCAGAGCTTTCCACAATTATTAGGTCCATATAAGAATTTCTCATTGACGTGGCTTACCAAGTTGGTGATTTTTTAACCATTTACCATAGTAGATGTTTAATTTTTCCAAGATTAGTATCCCTCTTCTCATTACAGGTACCTTATTTTCCCTGCATAAATGTATAAGAAAATTTATTACCTGATGAGTGAGCTCAATTCTTGCCTGTACAACAGTTGTAGCCTATTGTAATCCAATTTTGCAAATTTGAGGAGAGCTTCATTTGGAGACCCATATTCTTCATAGAATGATATATACAGATAACTCCTCCATTTATCCATACTTGTTTGAAAGGGCCATGTGATCATGTCGCTTATATGTTTTGAAAGATTTGGACTTGATTTTGTTGCTTTGTAAACTGTAAAGCTTCCTCTAAAATATCTTCATCATGTGTTCTCATGAAAGCAGCTTCATACAAGCTAAGTAGTCCTCTGATATCATCTGTGATATTTTGCTTGAACTCTCCATTTTCGTCTTTGAATTTCTTAAACACATCTAGATTTTTAAAACAGAATAAGAATAATATGAATTAAAAACGATTATTATGTCATCCATGGAAGAATAAAGAAACTTACTGGCAGATATTTTATATCCGTATTGTCTCATAACTCGAAATAAAATTGCACAAGTGCCAAGATCATAGTCATTATGGTCAATTAAATTGAGAGAAATTTGATATAATTGTTTTTCAATCTCAGTCTCGAAATGATAAGAAATGCCCAGGTAGCATAACAAGTTGATGAATTCGACGTTCTTCTGTAAATCATTTGCAGACTCCATTAACATATCTGTCACCACTTGTTTAAGTAATTCTGCCTCTCTGGTATACTCGTCGAATTCCTGTCATGTCAATGTTATAGCAAATGAATAACCTAAAAAAGCACATGAAGACGAAGGGTTAATGTATGAAACTAACTTACTGAATCATGCAGACAAAAGGAGTCAAAAGAGGAGCCCCACAAATCTGGAGCAAAGTTTCCCAATGGACGGAAAACATTGTTTATTTGTGCAGGTTTTTGGGTGGGCATAGCCATTTTTCTTAACTCTCTCTACACTCTCCACCAAAAACTATGCTATTTATACACAATATTCAGAAGCTTAAAGACAAATGGAGCGAGTAGCAAGTTGCCGCTCACCATTTTATGTTTTTTATTTTCAGATCAAGACTTAGTCCTAATTTGTAAAATTTGATTTTCCATTATAAATAAATTTGCTGTTGTTGGCGTACTTTCGCATAATTTCTAAATCGTTTTTGCAAAAAGCAATAATAAAGCGTTTTGACGCGCAATACCAAAATTAGTCGGTTTTAAAAAACATTTTTAATAGATTGAGAGTGGCTGGTTTTTATTTCTTTGAATTTATTTATTTCTTTTGTCATTACTAAGAAATGGCTATAATATTGAAAAAAGAATTAATTATAACTTAATGGAAGAGCTATATATGGTTTGACATTCGAATTCTTCCATAAATAAGCATACAACTTAAAGATTTAATTCATAAGTAGTTAAGCAAGCTAGTTACTAGGTGTAGTTAAGGGTTAAGGGTTTAGTGACACTAATTTTAATTTTTTCAAACTGGTCAAAAATTTTAGAGATCCGTGTAAAGAGATAAAGTACGACAATTTAAGATAAATCTTTGCCCGGTGAAACTGACCTATGTGATTTGTTTAATTTCTAAAAAAATTCAAGTTAATTTTATATATTGGAGGAAAAGCCGTTTCGTGTTTAATTCTAGCGATATTTTTAATTGACGATTTATAGTCATTTGCTCAAACACATTTATACATTGAAAGCGATAAATTACAGAAATTAAATTACAAAAAAATAAAGTATTCACCTATTAAATCTAATTATTCTTTCTCCTTAAGAGAAAATAATTACACATTAATCCTAAATTGGATACATTCTACCATTTAATCTGAAATAATTTATTTAAAATCCCAAAACACCACAAAAACACGTAAATTAAACATTTAAGATAGGATTTTTTACCAGGATAGTGATCTAACCGAACATCTAGAAATCTCGCGGAGCTTTGAATTTTTTATTATCACTAGGTACTTTTTGAGGACGAAAAAAAAATCAAGCGTCAACAGTTAAAACTAATTTAAAAAAAAACAATGAATTAATTTTCTTCTGAATTTAACCCTACACGGGCCAAAAAGTAGAACGAAAATTCAAAACAGACTGACAAGTTAAAAGCAGACTGACTATATTTAAAAAAAAAATGATGATTTAAAAATAAACCGACAACTAAAACAGATTTTTGGACGAAAAAGCTGATTTAAACTGAAAATTTTGAAAATCTTGCAGATATTGAATTCTTTTATTATTATCATCGGTTTTTTTCGGAGGTAAAAATCAAAATATGACGAACTGAAATTGATTTCAAAATCGAGTTTAAATAAGAAAATAGTGGCCCACAACTTGATACAGCTCGCACCATGTATTACTACTAATCAACATTATTGGGTTGGTAAAGAGTTACTAATTTTGGAGGTTTCCTCTTTTGTTATACCAAATTGATATTGATTCCTTTAGTTGTGCTCTGAGACATTATTTCTGTCTTTTCTGCTGTTGTCTTATTGGCTTATACAAATATATAACCTCTGAGAGATTAGCAATAATATTAAGATCACGGAAGCTATACCCTCTTAGATTATTTAATCAAAGACTGCGAAATAAACAAAAGCAATCATGAAGTAATGACAGTAGTTATGCATGTGAAAGGAAGATTAATATATTTTGTGTATTAAAGTGGTTGGTCTACATTCATCGTTTCTTTCCTTTTTAATCCAACTTGTTTCCATTGGGAGTTGACCCATGAAACTAATACTAAATATTTCCTCACTGTGGAAGCACACTCGAGGAGGGAAGGTTAGTGGTGACAGTAACATTTTGGTCATTTTCTCTCACGTAAATCGTAATGGAATAGCAGCTCTCAGCCTTTCACATATGCTAATATGAGAGAAGGTGCTGGGCTTTCTGTAAATTATTAAGCTTTTAATGCTTCATAACTCTAAACAGTTAACCAAAGGGGTACAAACAAAAAGATGAAATTGTGTATTTCGCCACTAAAGAACTCATGAACTTTCAAGGTTGAAATTGTTCCTTATTTTCTTGTAAACATTAAAATAATAATACACTATAAATTCTTTGTACTTTTGTTTAAGTGATTTGTTGTAATCATGCAGTATACTTTTTTTTAGTCAATTGTATTATAATTGTTTCTTACTTTTCTTAGTGAATTGTATTATAATTGTTTCTTGCATAATTTAAATCATGCATACTTATTGGATTGACTAGTAAAAAAAAAAAAAACTAAATTTCACTCTCAACTATTTTTAAAATTTTTTTAAAAATGTTGACGTGGCGGCTTAATTTTAAAAAACAGTGTTTTTCTTTTTTTTATAGGATGTATTCGGAAATAATGATTAGTGTAACTACTAAAAAAAATAAATGTCACTCTCAATTAAGGCTGCAAATGAGCCGAGTATAGTGTTGCTCGAGCTCAGCTCGTTTTAAATTTTACAAGTTCGAACTCGAGTTAAGCTCGTTTTAATTTGACGAGGTCGAGCTTGAGTTGAGCTCGTGTTAAATTTCACGAGTTCGAGCTCGGTTTACGAGCTTGGCTGGTTTTGAGACTCTCGAGCTTGATTTGTTTTAGGCTCGCGAGCTTGGCTATTTTATGTTGTTATTCGAGCTCGAGCTCACAAATAAGCTTGAATTCGAGCTCGTCTTGAGCTTGAGTTTTAGCTCACAAATAAGTTCGAGCTCGTTTCCTGCTGCTATTCGTGCTCGTGTTCGAACTTGGTAAGAGTTAGTCAAAAATCAAGAAAATTCATTTTTAATGTCGTTTAAGTGAGAAAATGAAAATAGCATGAAAGAGAAATGAAATAGAAAAAAATGTAGTGTGAAGGCGGGTGACTTCGCTGAAGCATATTTTTTTGGTTTGGTACCAAACTTACATTTTTTTGATAGGCTCGCGAGTTTATTTAACGAGCAGCTCACGAGCTGATTAAACGAACTACTCGCGAGCTTTTTTAAACGAGCTGTTCGCGAGCCGGCTCGCAAGCCTAACTTCTTGGCTCGTTTATTAAACGAGCCTAAATTTCCGGCTCAAGCTCGCTTCGTTTATTATCGATCTAAGCATCGAGTCGAGATTTTATCGAGCGAACACTGACCCGCTCGCGAACGGCTCGGCTCGTTTGCAGCCTTACTCTCAACTATGGGTCTCCTTCAGAAAAAAAAAAAAAGTCACTCTCAACTATGGGTCTCCTTCGTAGTTAAGGGAGACATGAAAAGTCCTAGAATTGTTTAATTTCGGTTTACATATTTGTTAATATTTTGTTCGTCAGAAGCAGCGGCCGTCGCAGCACGCCTCCAGTAGACGATCGACTACGAACCACCACCCTCTCTGCACCTATTTTCATGGCTTGCTTAACTGATGAAGACTTTGAAGTCTCGAGTCCAAACTAAGCCTTCTTTTGCACGTGTTTTGGTGGCTCTCCCCAAGATCATCAAATCAGAAGGTTATGCTAGGTACGAACTATGAACTCATGTTTCTAACCCAACTACCTTTGCTTACAGAATTTACATGATCTTTTTTTTTAATGCTCTCAGGTTATATAAAGGGTCAAGTTCCTCTCTAGGCACGTCAGATTCTATGTAAGTTTGAAATATTTTCAATATTTAGCAACATAACATGGTTATTACATATGAATTTTGGGAAAACTAGAAGCTATTATCAGAATCAGAATTGATAATTTGCAGATGCAGTGATGAGATTGGCAACTTTTGGGAACACAATGGAGATAAGGAATTAAATATTGCTAACATCTGCACTTCAAATATTTGATGAAATGATACAAAGAGTTAAGACACAATGAGTTAAGTATGATTTTAATTTAAACATTTATTAGGATTTTCGAAACTTGCTTTAGTTCTGAAGAATGTAACTTGAATTTAGTACATATTAGCACATCTTAATACTATCTAAGGCCATAAAATCTTCCTTGTACTGCTATATATGCAGTATTTCATCAAATTAATATAGACTTCAATGAATGACTTAAGTTTCAATTATGACTTTCTGTGTTGCATTCTGTTTACGTTTAGTCTGTTAATTATTTTGGTGGCTGTCTATTCTTGACTGACATTGGGAAAATACCCATTTCGAGAGTGGGGATGTGTTCAATGAGATTTAATGACATCTTAATGATGATTCAAGTAATTGTTTTGACAATGGAGATTCAATGTATAGTATTGAAAGAATCGGCCTTTTCTAACTTTAGTTTAATGTTGTTGGTTAATAAATCTATGATCTAATGATATGGCAAGTTATCAAAGAGAATAACTCTCGCCTCTTTGAATAGTCAAGAATTTATTGCATTCCACTCCTTTGTGAACTGGACATAGAAATCCATGGCCACTGCTTTCACTTGGAATCCTTCAGGTATTTACCTGGTATGCATGATTATATATATTCATGTAGAAATTTTATACGCTATTGATTCTTCAAGTTGGCATAGGTAGCATCGATTGTTTTGTAGCCCAAAAACAAACAGAAAAGCCTGTTTAGTGTGCTAACCAAATGCATTGATTGCAGGTACTAAATTCTTCGTAGTAACTGGTGTATATTGATGCTTCTTTGTTGGTATTAATGAACATGGAACAATGTACGTACACCACTAGTTTATGATTAATTATAGTAAGAATACGCTTTTCTAGCCTTGTTTATTTTATTCATGCAGCATATGCTATGCCTTCAATTTAAGTCATCAGCTGTGTAATTTAAATAATTCATAGATTAATTTTTTTAAAAAAAAATAAAATAAAATAGATTAATTTAGTTACAATTTCATTTATTTATTTTTTTAAGAGAGGTTACAATTTAATTTTTGAAATTTTAATTAAAAGGGGCAAATATTTTTAACTGCATGGGTAACTCAAAGATTATTCTTATTGTTGACTTCCCATACAAATAAGAAGTGAAAAAAAACCCTAAATTTTAATTGGTTTGGTCCATAAATAATCTCATGTGCTACATCTAAATATTTATGAACTGGGAGTTACATTGGGATATATACAATTTCAGCTTCTAAAATTAAAATACTTAGCAAATTTGTTAAATTGAACAAAATAATAAAACATATGGACATTTAAAGCTTTTAAAGCCACAGAATTAAAGATAATAGCAAAAAGGATTTTTTTTTTCTAAAGGTTTACAGAAGGTATCCGACTAGTTCCGGTATCTATACCTTTTCCGGTGACTTTTCGGTAACTATTTCTGGCGACTCGGTTTTTCAGTGAGGGTTTCCGTGACCAAATTCTCACATTTCCGGCTGAAAATCACTGTAAACTCATGAATCCGGTTTGATTCTCGATGGAAACCTTATTTGTTAGTGTTTTTTATCATAAATCACGAAGGATACATTCTGAATATTGTTGGAAAATGCTCCAACTATTTTGCAACTCAACACTTAGAAAACCTCCATGGAAGCACCTTTGATGAAACTCGATGGCAATCGGGATTCTCAACGGAAACCGCCATGGTAAAGGATTCCATTTGGCTTCAGTTTAGTTTCTCATATTTCCGGTGAGCAATCTAACTTCCATAAAGTATCCCGATTTGAAGCTATTTGTTCATTTCCAGTTGCCGATCGATATCTAATAAGCTTCCGATTAGAATCGTTGGTGTAGAATCGCAAGCAACAAGTGCTTGGAGTTCTCTAACTAGAAAGTGTAAACATTTGAGCAAGAGACAAACTTTTCACTTTTCATTAAAAAAATTAGTACACAATTTTAATAATTAATAAAACAAACACATCTTTGTTTTACCATTTTGCTATTTTTATTTAATTATTATAATTATTTAAAAACATTTAAAAAAAAAACAGATTAAATAAATTGTATGACTTACCATTTTTGTTTTATCAATTGTATGATATACGAAGTCAAATAATTAAATATAAACAAGCCCTAATAATTATAATAATCCAGATCTAATCTTACACTCTTCCTACTGCTTTACGTTTCTAATTAAAAAGAAAAAAAGAGAGAGAAAGAATGTCAACTGGTTATTGAATATTAGGCTAAAAGCGTTTGACCCAATTCCATAATTATTTACAACTAAATACTGTTATTTAAACAGTTTATTAAGTCATCACAGCTCTGCTTAGATTAATTTTAAGGCTAGGACGGCAGTTGACTCTATTAAACATAGCAACTAGGCCTGCAAACAAACCGAGTCGGAGTCGGTCGCGGATGTTCGCTCGATAAAAGCTCGACTCGAGACTCGAATCGATAATAAACAAGTCGAGTTTGAGTCGAAAATTTAGGTTCGTTTAATAAACGATCTGAGCAGTTAGTCTCGCGAACAGCTCGTTTAAAAAAATTCGTAAGTAGCTTATTTAATCGGCTCGCGAACTGTTCGTTAAATAAGCTCGCGAACCTATCAAAACAACGTAATTTTGGTACCAAACTGAAAAATATGCTTCAACCAAGCCACCCGTTTGCCCACTTCATTTTTTGCTATATCATTTTTCTTTCACTGAAACTATTATTTTCATTTTTTCACTGAAACAGTATTAAAAATAAATTTTCTTGATTTTTGACTTTTAACGTCAGTTGATAACAATGGCAAAATTTTATCTACAATACCCAAACTTTAATTTGTGTCATTATATTACCCAAACTTCATTGCAGATTTCAAAATGATACATTTGGCAAAATCGAAATAGTGCCATAACTGTGTGAATAAAAAAACTTCATCTGTTTTGTGACAATAACTAAATTAAATTCTTCTATTATATTTTAATTTTACAATAACAAAATAATTTATATTTAATTTCACAAATCCATTAATTGCTTCATTTGAAATTGTAGTTTAGTTTAATGTTGAAGGCACTAAGTTGAATAATTTATAAGCAATAATATATTTATGGTATTTGAAATATTTTATTGAGAAAATATTATGGGAAATAATAATATATTTATGGTATTTGAAATATTTTATTTAGAAAATATTATGGGAATTGATAAAGGGTACGGCCCCATGTTTATGACATATATTGCGAAATTGGAAGAGGAAAAGAGCACCCTTTTAAAAGAATTTTTTCTCAAAACTGCTATCTTTATCTTTTAAGGTATTAAAAGTGTTATCTTTTAATAAATTGGAAATAAATAAAAAAAGTTTTTTTATACGAAAAATGTCTCGAAACAACCATTTTCACAAAAATATTCATAATATATTCAAAAACTGTCAGCACAAATTATTCATAATATGTTTAAAACTATTCGAAAACAGTTTAAAGTTTTACGATTTTATTTAAACTTTACAAAGAAATTTCAATGCCAGCAATTACAGAAAAAAATAAACATTAGAATTGAAAATAACTTTTTTTTGGGTTCTTCCTATTTTTTTTCATGTGAAGATTGATGCTAGGATTGTTGATATTGTAAGGACAGTAATCACTAAGTGAAGAAATAATAACCTATATCATTTTTTGGAGTGGCAGCACAATTAGGGACAGTCAGTTTCTTGTTAAAAAATGTATCAAATCAGCGATATGATGTGATTGGGAGTAATCAAACTCAAAACCTATATTTCTTTTTTTATAAAAGTCAAACACAAATATAAAAAAGACTGCACCTTGCTGGAAATAGCCAATATTATTTATGTTCTTATAATAATAGAATATCTAAGCAACTAAAATAGGCTTGTAGACTCATTAGCGTAGAAAGGTGGTGTTACGTAGTTTGAAACATAATGCAATTATTTTATATGCTTCTAAGATTGAGCCAGCCGATCATTGCAAAAAATGTATCTATATATAGATGAGGTAATCTAACAACTCTTATTATGAAAATGGAGGTTGAAATAATTTCCACAAGCAACATTGGACCATCTTCCCCAACGCCTTCCCACCTTAAAACCTACAAATTATCTCTACTTGATCAGTTTGAACCATCTACCTATATTGGTGCTGTTCTTTTCTTCCAAAATTCACATGAAACCAACATAATTACCCCCCAAAGATCACTTTTATTGAAGCAATCATTGTCCGAAAATCTATCACGTTTCTATCCAATTGCTGGTAGAGTTAAAGACAAATTCTCCATTGATTGTAATGATGAAGGTGTAACTTATATTGAAGCTAAAACTAACATTTCTTTATCTCAGTATCTTGTTCAACCTGATTTAACATTACTCCATAAATTAATGCCTAATTCGACTCGTCAGGTTCATCTTCCTTGTGGTTCTCCGGTTGCTTTGATTCAAGAAACTGCCTTCGCCTGCGGTGGTTTTACCATTGGTATGTATGTTTCTCATATGCTTTGCGACGGAACTGGTTTGTTCTTGTTTCTTAAAGACTGGTTCTCTATAGCTAGTAAAGTCGCAGTGGAGAAACCTTTTTTGGGTGGTGAATCCATTTTCCCACAAAATACTTCTTTTCCAACGGAGGAAAGTGAGAATCCTGCTTCTTTTTTTCTCTCGTTTCTGAAAACAGGCAATTATGTAACAAAACGGATTTTGTTCTCTGAAACCACCATTGCCGACCTTAGAGCAAAGCTCAAATCTGAAGAGAACATTAATAATCCGTCGCGGACGGAGGTTGTCACTGCAATTCTTAGCAAATGGCTAATGACTTCTTTTAAGAACAAAACAGGTACTGAAGGCAAGCCACTTGTACTATCTCTTCCCGTGGATTTGCGACGGAAGGTGGAGCCGCCATTGCCTGCTCGTTCGCTTGGGAACTTCTTGAGCGCCGCAGGTGTGCTATTCACCAACGAGGATGATCAATTGGGTGGCTTTATCAAACGACTTAGAGAATCATTAAAAAAAGTTAACAATGATTTTGTGAAAAAGATAAGAAGTGAAGAAGATGGATTTTCCGTATACTGTAATGCATTGAAAGAGATACGGGACTTGCACAAAAGTCCTATATTTGTGGCATTTAGCAGTCTGATCAACTGGGGCGGTTATGGCCATATTGAGGTAGCCGGCTGGGGAAAGCTGATATGGATAACCTGTTTACCAAGACCTGTGGAAGATTCACGTATTCCATTTCTCAATACCATCATTTTGATGAATACGAGAGCAGGTAATGGAGTGGAAGCATGGATTTCTTTGGATCAGGATGATTTTGATATTTTGGAGAAAGATACTGAACTTCTAGAATATGTTACTGTTGATCCATCTCCAAATTTAGAGTTGGTTTGAACAAGTTTCTGAATTATAATTTGGGTTTGGGTCTTAATTGTGATATTAATGGAGTTGTGTTGTTGTATTGTCCTTTTGTTGTAAGAATTAATCTGTGGTTAATTGTATTTCCTGTATTGTATTTTATATGATAAAAAGGTTCGTTATTGAAAATAACTGTATTTTGTATCATCAGCACGTCAGTTAAATGGTTTGGAGCTTAGAATACAACAGCTTTTGAGGTAAAAGCAAGAAACAAAAGCTTGAAATCCATGGTATTCATAAATGGAATATGTGAATCTTCTACGTGCCTTGGTAAACATATTGCCCATATAAGCTTTCCCCACCCAGCTACCTCAATGTCGCCATAACCAACCCAGTTAATCAGACTGCTAAATGCGAAAAATACAGGACACTTACGCGAGTCACGAATCTCCTTCAATGCATTATAGTATACGGAAAATCCATCTTCTTCTCTTCTTATCCTTTTCACAAAATCATTGTCCACTTTTTTAAATGATTCTCACAGTCGCTTGATAAAACCACTCAACTGATCATCTTCCTCGGTGAATAACACACCAGTGACACTCAAGAATTTACCTAGTGAACGAGCTGGCAACCGCAGCTCCACCTTCCATCGCAAATCCACCGGAATTCATAGTACAAGTGGCTTCCCATCAATACCTGTTTTGTTCTTAAAAGAAGTCATTAGCCATTTGCTAAGAATTGCAGTGACAACGTCCGTCCGGGAAGGGTTAGTAACATTTTCTTCCAATTTTAGCTTTGCTCTAAGATTGGCAATGGTGGTTTCAGAGAACAAAATTCGTTTCGTTGCATAACTGCCTGTTTTCTAGCTTATGTGTTACGACAGTTTGATAAGTAAATTAAAATGTATCATTCTGATGGTGGCAGTGGATTTGTTAATAGTCGCATGAAAGATCATTTTCGTAAGACAGGTATCGATCATCAAACATCATGTCCTTACACACCAGAACAAGCAGGTATGGTTGAACGACGTCACAGGATTATGCCTGAATTAAGTATGACACTGATGTTTCATAGCCATGTTTCACTTTATTTGTGGGTTGAAGCATTTAGTACAGTTGTTTATTTGGTCAATAGATTTCCATCTTCTGCTCTTCATTTTGACACATTTTATTTTAAATTGTATGCCAAACATCCTGATCATACATACACTTGGGATACAAAGACTCATAAATTTGATCCTAAGTGAGAAACACAAAGGCTACAAATGTTTTCATCCGGTAACCAAACAAATATTTGTGTCACGACATGTCGTGTTTGATGAAACTGTTTTTCCTTTCAACATGAAGACTGATGTAAACTTGAAGAGTACAAGTTGGTGCTTAATAAGGTGTCTTGAAAAATTCGACGAGGGTACTTTTGAGGTCAGAAAATCTTACGAAAATGGGTAAAAGGCTGCATGAGATGTCGTGATATTACAGTTTGGCATCTATATAAAATGTTTTGCAACATGAGTATAAGAAGATGGACACAATTTATGACATTGAAGAGATGTCAAGGTATTATTTGGAGACCAAACTAGTAGAGCTAAGCAGAATGCATTTTGGGATTCTTAGACTCTAAAATGGAGGAAGGAACTCTTGGCTTAAAGATAATGTGTCTTTTAAATGACATGGATGTTTTGGGTGATGAGGTTGACAAGGTTACTCAAATTTAGATGATCTTCAACACTCTGTCACAACTCACAACCCAAATCTAGGTTGTGAGTGGCGTGTAGCTGGACTGATATCTAATCACAGAAGGCTCAAAATTTACAACTCTCAACCCAAATTTTAGGTTGTTATTATAAAGATATAATCAATTGTTAATTACTACAATTAGTTTATAGTAAGTTTACACCGATTAATTATAGATAGACAAAAGAATGACTAATTTTACAAAGATATAATCAAATGTTTGAACCATAATGGTTAGAAAGTGCAATAATCTTTCAAGACCTGCCTAGCAAGATCAAATGCTCCACTGTTCTTGTATATCAAGTGTAAATTATAAGCCGCCTCTCGACGCAGATCACAGTAACCTGGCTTTAGATTATCACTAGAATCCAAATTCTCATTCAGAAGTTTAGGAATAGGGTAATCCTTCTCACATGTTTCAAGCACCTTTTCATAATACGATACTGCTAGAGATATAAATCCAACCTGATGACAAGCCCGACCAAAGTTATATCTCGCCTCCTGCAGAGATACCTATACAATAGGAATATACAGTCATTTCAACCAAGATTCTTTCCATTGCCTTAATAAATTTTGGCACAAGTTCATAATCTTTGAAAACTTCAATGATAAAAAAATGGTAGTCGGTAGATAAATAGGATTGTAAATGACCAGAACCGCTCATGAGCCATTCTAGCAACACTCGGTAAAAACTCATTTGATTTAGGTTCGAAAAATAAACAAACTGAACTTTCAAGCTCAAATAATAAACGAGCTGAACATAAGTCTAGCACTGCAGCTCGCGAGCCTGCTCGTGAATCTGACTTATCGTTTGCAAACTTGACTTATTGAGCCTACTTACTAGCCTGATTTTATATATAAGTAATTAAAAAAATAACAAATGACGTCATTTTAACTTATCAAGCCCGAACTCAATACATAGAGCTTATCGAGCTAAACCTGAGCCGAGATTAAGCATGACTATTTCCTAAGGAGGCAACTTGAGCACAATTCTCAAGCTCGAATCAAACTAGAGCCTAGTTAAAAAATATCAAGTTCAGCTTGGTTTGGTCTGATAGAGAAACATAAGAAGCATAAAATAAATAAGCTAAAATCAAATTAACAGAGGAAAAAGAAAAGAAAAACCTTATGTTTTTCTGCAAATCGCAAATTGTTGTGGAGGAAAGATAAGCCTTGTACAAGACATTGATGCTTGTTTTGAAGTCTAAACCCAAGAGCTAAATTGATCAAGGCTGTTCCTGTATGAGACAACCAAGTCCAAGATTTTATTAATGTAAGCACAGATATGTGAAAACTGACCTAAAAAAAGATGGACAAATTCTTACCCATACAAAGATTAATTAGAGGATTCTCGGGACGAAGTTTATAAGCTTCTTGATATTCTCTTGCAGCATCTTGATGATGGCTAGCTAGAGTAAACTGGTGCCCAGTAATTAAAATCGGTGATACGCAATCTTTGTATTTGGTTCGCATATGCCGCAGAAACTTTGCATACCTTGAGTAGTTCTTTCCCTGCCTGTGATGACGAAATGACACTGTGAATAAGCAATAAGACTGCATTATGCCTTATAACCCACACACTCAAGAAGAAGGGGAGAAATTTGTTGGAAAATTTTAAAATGCAGTGAAGAAAAATCGGCCAAAGGTTGAAAATAAACAGCAAAATAAAGTACATAACCGGTGCAACGCGAACTTGACAAGCCTGCTTTCATTCAAAATATAATTCCATATATTAATTATGCAATTAGACTGTGATAAATTGCAACTTGCAAGAACATTGAGCAATGTGGACAAAAACTTTATTGAGATCATAAAATTATCTTTTATGCCATGAACCACGAGGATCTCAATTAAGTGTCCATACCATTTTAGACTTGCGAGAAATGGGAATCAAAACAAACCATAAGATTCAACATTCTCCAAATTCAAAAATGAAATTAGAAAACATGCATTTATCAAAATTGCTTCTGTATAGGAAAATCCAGTTTTGTGAATTTATGAACAATATAGGGTTCTAAATGTTTCCGTTTTGCATGCACTGCTGTGAACTCTCTCATATGCCGTATGTGGCTGCTTAAAACCAGCCAGATTACTGACTTAAGAAATAAATTCATCACATAGAGCTCTATTTGGAACCAGTTCCTCAAGGAACAAGGTTTCCCCCTTGTTGACTGGAACCACCAATATCTGCTGGCTCTGATGCCAAATGTTATGGTATTGACTCCTAAGTTTGCATCTAGTCATGGGCACACACATGCTTGGACTGAAGGTAGATGGTTTCTCCATGTAATTTCTTGAAGCTTGTCTAAGGAAACTTACAGTCTCTTGGGAACTCAAAAAATCTTGCTTAGCGCTTACATATATTATCAATTCAGAACCTTCTAGGAAAAACACTAGCTTAACCAGCAGCCACTAACAAATTCACAAAATAAAACTACAGTAAGTCATGCAACATTGAATAGTACAGTAAATTCGTAGGTCTTGACCAATGCTAAGATATCAATCATCAAATGACAACATATGAAGCATCTTTTCAAAGGCTTCTATGTCATGGCAACATATTTCAGCCATAACATGAGAAAGCATCGTTTAAAGGATTATGTACCTTGAAGTTATTTTGTAATAGCAGTTCCAGGCAGCAAGGCTGTAAGGATGTTGCAGAACAACTGATTTTACACAGTCGAATCCATGCTTGGGATCAGTGGTCTTGTACGATATTTCTACAGAAGAAATAAGCATAATCCATAAAGCTTCAAGAGTCTTCAAAAATAAATTCTTTTCTATGAATAAAATGTGCATTTGAATTCATGTATAACTCGAGGATATAGTTGGCTCTTTTTTTTTAACTAAATATTTTTTTAGAACAATCTTCCAGCTTAGAAAATGGAACTAATTAAAATACACTTGTCAGTTGGTAGGTTTAGGAGTTACGTGCAGCAAGAGACTGAAGCTCCTCCTTCTTCTCAGCGGGCAATTTGTCGTACATCAAGCACCGGGTGAGGTTAATTATCTCCAATGCTTCCCAATACCGTTGTAGCGATTGCAATGCCTTGCACAACTGTAAGTCATACAAAGATGAGTGAAATATCAAAGAAGATAAAAATAATAATATCACTGTAAATACTTAATAAAAAATTTGCTTTAAGATTCAAAAAGAAAAAGCATTTGAGGGAGATATTTTTAGCATAAAGCATACGTAAAAACCAAAGAAATTAAGAGCATGCCACTCTGAATTGAAAGAGAAAAGAGTTCCAAAAAATGAAGGATAACACACATCTATAATCAGATTGTGATGCTCCTCTTCCTTCAGAAAATTGGGAATGGGTGGGACACTGACTTCTTCTTCCTGCAGATACCCCAAGAAAAAAAAAGAATGTATGCCATAATATCAGATAAAAATCTTACATTAATTGAATTAAAAATCTCATCACTAGACATGATGCAAAACAATCTAAAACGTGTTACCAAAGGTTCATCATCAAAATCATCACTATGCCAATCAATGCCTTTATCCCTTGCCTCAGCTTTCTGTAATTCCTTCTTCAGAAGCAACCTTCTTGCTCTAGCAGCTTTGGCTCTAATTAATAACATTAATCACAAAGAGTTCCCCGAGCACTATAAGGTTGGCGTTCATTGATCAAATATTTGTAAAGACATGGGGGGGTGGCTGACTGGGAATGCATGCCAATGTCTCAAAAATATGAAAGGAAATTCTAACATAAGGAAATTCTTATTAAATCATATAAATGAAATGATTCTACTAGTGAACTCTTAAGGACTCAGAAACAAATCCAGCCACATTTGACTAAGCACATGTTGAGTTGAGAAGAAGTGTTAGGTCCTTAGATATCTAACTGCATGTAGTCATTTAATTTCAAGATAATTTGATGGCTTTTGAATGCACTTTCTAGACCAGAAGACCAAAACACGCATGAGAGATTTCTAAAACTCTAATGAACAAAGTACAATGTTCAACTCACCGATCAGAGCTAGGAGCCAATGGCCTAACTCCGCCAAATAAATCAACAGTTTCTCCAACATCTAGGATCTTGGTCCTTTCACGAAGAACACTGATTGTCAGTCTTGGCTTTACCTGTTTCAGACATCCAACAAATCACATAGAAAAACATAAATATAGTGAAGCCCAGTTTTATGCAAGTGAATATATTGGTTACACACATCAAAGACAACTAGCTAGGCTGTAAACAAATCTAAGACAAGCCAGGGAACCTTTGTTGATCTTGAGCTAAACCCAACAAGGATATGCTCTTGGCCATCAAGAATGATGGGAACAAGATCCACATTGGATGGTAATAAAATGAGGGACTTATAATGGATGAGCATTGGACTTAGCACAAGCCAATTGGTTTTGTGCAAGATGGGCTCCAATACTCATCCCTTATAAGCCCACATTTACACTGGCCCATGGAGTTCAACAAGAAATAGCCTAAATCAAACATCTCTGGCTTGGGACAATAAGTTTATACAAGCTAGCTTGAGCTTGAAGCTCAACTTGTGCTTAATAAGTTAAAAAGATGTTGGGTTGATACTATTTTTAGTAACATTGTTAATGTAACATGCTCATGAGTGTCATGTTCTCACTAATACAATTCTTAACTCAATTCAATTGGCTTGTGAGCCGAGCTGAATAAAGCTGGCTCACAAGACTGCTACAACCTAGTGAACCTTAGAATCCTTAGGATAAGAAAATATTAAGAAATGCTTTAACAGTTCTTGATTGCTATACATCCTTAAAAATCAAATAATAGTTTAGTAAGTCAGAAACAAAATCCTCAAGAGCACACTCCATGAGGACATAAAACAAGATATTCACTCAGGAAATCCATATGACAATTTGCAATTACCTTTTGTCGTACGGTTTTGACATAGAGTGACTCACGAACCAAAGAGAATATTGTGTTGACAAAGTCTTCAAGCATTCCTTTAGCCCTATATATGTGGCAAAGTTTCAATTTTATTCTCCCATCAAACCACCATGGTTTACGTTCATCGGGACATAATTTAACTGAATCTGTAAAAATGAACAATACAGAAAACATTTAAAAAATTATTTACTTTACAACTACAACAAAGCCTAGTCCCAAACTAGTTGGGATCAGCTACATGGATCCTCTAACTGTTATCCACGGGAAAAATAATTTAAAAAAATTATTTACTTTAAATAGAAAAAAACAACATCCAACAACAGTCACTAGAATAGTGCAAAGGATAGTTCTTACTGAACTAATATTACCTAGATTCTCAGGAGGTGATAGCAAAGAAATGGCTTCATCTACTTTACCATCTTCAAGGATAAGCGATGCCAAATCCAATCGACAATCAACGCTATCTTGAAGTGTTTCCAAAGCTACAGAATAATTACAAATAATTAGATGATTTCGGATGATATAGCCACAATTTCACTTTGAAAAAAGTGATCAAAACAGATGATTTTAAAGAGATCGAATCGAAACATTAAGGACTGATTAATCCAGAAGGTTATGCCATCAAGAAAATAAAAGTAATCATGAAATTTCTCTTGTTAGTCTAAACCTGCATCTTACGTTGCCCAATCAAAGCTTAGGGCAAGGCCCACTTTACCTTTGTAAAAGAACGTAATTGCTTTCACTCTATCTTTCAAGGATAAGCAACATTGAGCAATTTTCAGATGTATATAACCCACCTACAGAAAACAAATACAGGCTTAGAACATCAAGTGAAGCAATGAATTATGAAATCAATAATTGAATTCCTGCTATATATAAGCATGCACATGAATCAGTATTAGAAAATATAAATTGCTATACACTTTTAATTTCAGAAAAATAAATACAACAAAAATAGATATGTTCGTATCCAAATAGATCCAAGCCCGAAAGAATGTTAAACAAACAAAATAGTACTCCTCGAACAAAATTTTTAAACCTCTTCATCAAGAAAGCATTTGATAATAAGCAAATAACCTAAATTACCAAATACAATACACTGCCGAAACTTTAAGACTCATCAACATCAAAGCAAGCTTCACATTTTGGTTTCAGAAAATCAGCACCAGTCAGATGGTCAGTGGCCAGAAGAAAGAAAATAGTCAAGGTTTGAAGTCTCCCTTCAACCGACAAAGCAATGTTTTTTCAAAAAGAAATCATCACTCGTTCGGACAAATATAATCACAATTACATATGAATTGATCATGCAATTAGTTAGACCAATATGAAACACAAATCATCAGCTGAATAAATAACCAGGCAACCAGGCCAGATGGCAAGTTTAGGTCATTCATATTTATACATTTAAGCAACTTACCAAAAAATTTGCTTTTCATAATATCCGAATGAACCACACATTCAGAGCACAGCTAAAACTTAAGCTTTAATTGATGATATCTCACTTGTTTTCCTTGTGCAAGCAACATAGAATGAACACATTGTGTTCAATTGTTGACATCATAATTGTTTTTGTTCATGAAAACTATGAACAATAAAAGGAAAAAAAATGAAATATGATGCCCCTTGGAGAAAATCAGAATAAGGAAGAGAGAATAAACATTTTCCTTACATTATCAACTCCAGCATTTGACTCCACCATATGATAATACTTCAAGGCAAAATGAAAATGCCCAAGACTCGTATATGCATCCGCTACATCCACAATCAAACTGGCATACTTGGATACACTTTCTGATCCAAGATCACTGAAGATAACCTGCAAATCATGCAAAAATAATAGCCAGTAATTGGAAGCTTTGATCAAATTGTGAAGGACTAACAACAAGGAAAAAAGACAAAAAGAAATATGAGCGATATAATTTTCACCACCGTTCTTTAAGTTACAAACTAATGGAAACCAACATATAATA
Organism: Croton setiger; assembly: GCA_948099555.1. NCBI lineage: Eukaryota > Viridiplantae > Streptophyta > Magnoliopsida > Malpighiales > Euphorbiaceae > Croton > Croton setiger. The sequence continues at coordinate 38,933 of CANUEY010190741.1, forward strand.
AAAGGTCATAACAGGCAATTGCACCTTGATCCTACCACATTAGGGCTTATTCCTACATATTTTCTCCTTTTGGTTCTCATGTAAGCACTTAATTCACCCGTTATCAATAAAATATCCAACTCTTCCATAAGCTGGTAAAATCAAGAAATGTGTAATGCCCAATTCATTACCAATTTACCATGTTATCCTAAAGAACAACACATTCAAAGATTCCAGAAAAATATAAAACACAAGATATCAACAAGGTAAGCACCAAAGGGTACTATAAAAATGACATTATTTTGCAAGTCATTCCTCTTTTCTTTTTCAGTTTTCAATAGGGAGAGGTGAAGGGAGGGATAGTTGGAAACAATTTACACAAAATGAATAATTAGAGATCTTATAAAGCGAAGACAACAAACCTCTGCCTGTTCAATATTTCCAAGGTGAATATGGCAGATTCCAGCCTTGACCTTTAATTGGAAAGGCATTTCCTTTCCTGAATAGTAAATCATGTGAGCATTCTCAATATGTTGAAGAGCATCATTATGTGCATTGTTTTCCATAAATACAGCAGCAAGCAACTCAATAACTCCAGAATCAGCTTCGGATGGATGACTTTTGAGATAGTTCTCCAATATCTTGACACTCCGTTCTCTCAGGCCACAGTCTATATATAACTGACATGAAAATGGGAAAAAAGTAAAGCCAAGGAAAAATAAAGAAAGAAAAATAAATGAAAGGAAGCAGAAAAGAAATCAAAACCAACATATGTTCAATGGTTCCTTCTACTGAATGTCACAAAAAATTAGAACTAAGTCCCAGTATAATCTCAGAATATATAACTCAACCTCAACCATTATCTCTCAGGTAGCTTGACATACCAATTTCAGTAAACCCATATCATGCAAAACCCCTATCAACTACTTCAAGCCAGCTCCTCCTTCATTGAACTTTCATCTTCTTCAGTGGTCTAGCTTAAATCTTTTGTTTCTTTAGTTTAAAATAAATAAATAAATAAAAATTTGTTAATAAGCTGTCTTTCATATAATGAAGAGATGCCGCTTCAGCATTCCTGTAAATATACATACACATTCCTTGTATGCCCTTCAAGTTTCGTCCATGTCATCTTAAGCATACTTATTTCTGCAAGTTTTCTTAATTGTCCGACATTCAAACACCACAATTAATCATACTTAAACACTGTGTGGTTTTGTACTCCCTCTCTTTCATTTAACATAGTTTTTAAAGCCATAAAATACAACATTTAGCTCTCTATTTATTAACCTACCTAACCTTAATCTGATTCATGAATTCTGTTTACGCTCCCCATCCATTCATACAATAGCAAGCATAATTAAATGAATAAACCTGCCCACGAGAAAAGTTAAGTGAGACCTTAGCAGCTTTCTTCAGAGCTTCAACGTCTTCAGGAAAATCTTGTGATATCTGTTCATAAGACTCAGCAGCTCTTTGAAAATCTCCAAGTTTAATGTAGATTGATGCATCAAGAACTCTAAGTGTAATGTCACTAGGATCTGCCCTTATAGCTTTAGAAAGGCACATTCTGGCTCTAGCTACATCTCCTCTTTCACTGCATTTTATTCAATACATTATGTTGCTATGTAGCAAATAGAATGAGTTAATTATCCAACCCGTATGTAACATTTGAATGTCACATCTCAACATATTAGAGTGAGATAAGGTACAGGTAAGCATGCTTGAAAGAGAAAAGAAAAGTTCATAATAACATTTTGTACTTATTGTAGCAATAAGGATACTTAATGCAAGAATAATTTATTCAAAAGCAAAGTTGTGAAGGAACTCATTGTCACAGCTTTCACCAGAGGACAGTTTACAGTAATCCTTACTGAGCCAAATTTAACGGGAAGTGAGAACTTAATATCAGGTTAAAGAATTTATAAAATGGAAGAATTGATGTACCCTAATTACTTACAACTGAAAAGACCAAATCTGGATGGAAGCAGTAAATAAAAAAGAAAACTGGGACATACAATCATGTCAAATAACATGGTTTATAATATTATATCACATATAGACAAAAAATAGAAAATTATATATACAAAAATTGTGTGCGACAAGTACAAACACTGATGAAAGAAAATCAATACGTAGCTTCACTTTATTTAATATTAAGTAACTATGATCCAACAGATGGATTACATACTTGTGCCAAGAAAAAAGCATTTTCCATAAAGGTGAGTCTTTCGGCATAAGTCGTGCTGCAAGTGTATAAAATCCCATTGCTTTTTCAGTATTACCAAGTGCCATATGGACAAGTCCAAGTGTATGGTATGAGTCAGGAACCTGAGGTGCCAGCCTAATAACTTCCCTCAGAACAGATATGGCCTATAAAATATGAAAGCATTAGAAAAGGAGCTGCCCACATCTCAGCTAAAAGTAAAGACTGACAGATAAAATTTAAAAACCATGGTTAACCAATAAAACTTTTATGAAAACGGATGGTGGATAGTTGACATGTTGCTTACCTCTTTGTAATGGCCATGTGCATAGAAAACAGTACCATCACCAAGCATCTTAGTGATCTCAGGGCTAAGTTTATTTCTCGATCCCTTTCTTCTGCCTCTCTTCTTAGACTGCACAAGAAACAATGTAAGACCAATCTTATTAACATTAACATATTATTATAATCACTTATACAAAAAGACAAATTCCACATTCTAATTATCCATAAAGAAATAAAATCGCAAAAAAAATAAATAAATAATTAATCAATTTAAAAGTTTCAGATGAATACAATACCCAATTATAAAAGAAAATTATAGTTTCGTTTACAATTTCTTTATCTTCCAAAGTCTAAATGTTATTTTCTTTTTATGCTGAGTAAGATATTACCATATACAGAGCATAACAAATCAAGAAGAATAAATTCTTAACAAGCTATTTCCTTTGATTCATATATCTAAAAAAAAAAAAAATACCAAAGGCACATAACATGATTTACCTTCCGTGACTTCCTCCGAATGCCATAACTCATGGCTTCCATTATTTCATCCATGGCAGCTGCAGATAATCCCTCTTTCGCAGTCGACATCGCAGAGCCAAAGCTTTAATCTTTAAGGGGAAAAAAGGCCAAATGCAAGTGAATTATACAGAAGTAGCTTAATAGGCACAACCTAGAAAACCAAATTTAAAGAGGAAACAATAATAAACCAGATATTCACCAAATTGAAAAAAAATTCTTATTTAATCTTGTAACTCTTCAAAATTTCAGCTCTTTAGTTTTAATAAAAATTTCCAAATTCATGCTTTTCGTATAAGCCAATCACGTAGAGACGCAAAACGAGTGAAACTAAACTAGCAATATTAAAAGTTATTTCTGAATAAAAATGTAACAAAGAGGAGTTATTTTATTCTACCTTTTCGAAGAACAGAGAATTGAAGTTGAACTTGCAAAATCACAGAAATAGTATGGTGAAAAAGAACGCCGGCAAAAATGCCGAGGCGTGGCGGTTGCCGGCAGGAGAAGGATGGAAAGAAAGGAGGAGGCGAGAGAGAGGAAAGGGTTCAAAAACTTAAATTACAAACGCAGAACGGTGCGGTTTTGCGTCCTGCCGGATCGTTTGAAATTGTTAAGTATTGAATCCACGTAAGTAGCGAGGTGGACAATTTCAGGCTGATGTGGACGGAAAAGTTCGCAATTAGTCCAAAGATTGGAAGTTAGACTCAATTAGACCCTTAACTTTATAATAGGGTGAAACAATATAAGGTTGTTTTTTTTTTTTTTTTTGAAACAATATAAGGTTGTTTTTTTTTTCAATTAAGTAAATTTTCCAATATTTTGACAGAAATTTTATTTTGACAAATTTTGAGAAAATTAATTAATAATTTGTTATATATAAATTTATTGAATTTTTTATAATATTGTAAATAAAGAATTAAATCATAATAATAACTACAAATAATGCAATTGGGAATACATTATTATGCCATAATAATGGAAAAGTAAGATATATCTAAGTGATGAATATATGTTTTTTTTTTTAATTCCACCCCGTTCCCGAGGCAGATTCCGACTAACCCGGAGACAGATTCCGACTAACCGGGTACTGCGCCATTAAGGCGGTTCGAACCTCGACAACATGATGGTAATGCCACAAGTTGTATGTCCACATATGCTTATTCTGAGATTGAGAAGGAAACTGCCTCTGCACACCACAAAATGGTTGTCAAATCGTGATTCAACTTCCAATATACAGCAAACCAGAATACATTACCATGAACTATATGAACCCATTTAGTTCTGTGATGCCAGGAACAAATCTGCCTGCAAATCAGCCACGGGTGTGCTCCTGTAGTCCTTATATCATCTGAGGAGAAGCAAACAGTTAAGTCTTCATTTTAATCTTGTATGAGAAAACTGAGTTATACCACTGCTTATTATTTACTGGAGGGGATGGAGTCTATTATGTCTTGCCAGTTGCCACACAATATAGATAGGCACATCTCAAATAGTGATGCAAATCACAGTCGATCCATCAACTACACCAGCAATAGCACACATTGGTATCTTCCAAACTGATCATGCGACAACTTGATAGCCAATTGCAACGGAAGAAACCAACATCTTGAATATCATTCGCTTGATTAGGAAAGGGGGTGCACAAAATGATAAAAACAAGACTTTACCTCTATCCATTGGTGAAATGATAGAGTACATACATCAAGCTGCAACAGAAGGGGATGCCGAGACAAATTTTTTAAGTCTTCCTATTGTTTGGTATGGGTTCTAAAGTCCCAAAGCAGCACTGCTTCAATTCATACCAATCTGAACAAAAGGATGATGTCCAATAACAAAATGTCCACATGACACAGATAGGGGAATGGGGGATTCGGTAGACGTTCCTTTGTGAAGGCACAGATGATATGTATACAGCAGAAGAAAGTTCTTAAGCCTGTCGCCTTTTCTTCCAAAGCACAAGCCTCGCCTTCAATCAAATGACAAATTGGCCCATTCAAATAGAAAATGAAGAAAAAGTTTCCGATGCAGATAATAAATTATTAGTAGGCTTAAACTTGTAGATTCCCTTGCATTCTTCAAAAGTATCCAAGCACATCCGTTGTTTAGTTATAAAATAACCATAATATCTATTCAAGAATCTACAGCAGCTTTGAGGAACAAGTGACTGAACATCTTTGAATCTCTTCAATCTTTCAGATTAGTCTCTCAGCAAGTTTCTTGACCTTCCCGTCTTTACAAAGTGTCAACCTCAGGAATGTAGCCTTCCCTTCTCATTTCCTCATTCAGTAATTCATAGATTTCTGTTGAGTGGTCATGTAAACTATCACCAGCATGAAATTCATGAATCTGTGCTCCTATCTCAACCCAGCTACAACCGGGAATCTTACTGACACCATGTTGCCTCATTAGCACCCTCATTTTCGCCGAGTCATTCCACCTTCGCGAATTTGCATATATCTGAGATGAGATAATATAATTTCCAGAATTTGATGGTTCCATCTCCAAAAGCATTTTACTCACTCGTTCACCCACATCAACATTTTTGCACTTTTGACATGCACCATGCAGTGCTCCGAGTATAATCGCATCTGGTTTCCCAGGCATTCTCTTAATGAAGTCCCAAGCTTCATATAGATGTCCTGCACGTGCCAAGAGATCAACCATACAAGAATAATGCTCAATCTTAGGAAACAATCCAAATGAGGTGTTCATTGAATTAAATAACCGACGGCCATCCTCAACCAATCCAGCATGCACACAAGCAGAAAGGACTCCAATGAATGTGATGTCATCCGGTTTAACACTGCCATCATTTAACATCAGCTTGAATAATGATAATGCATCTTGAGCTCTCCCATGCAAAGCAAGGGCAGAAATCATGGCATTCCAGGAGACCTCATTTTTATGAGGCATACTTCCAAAAATCCTTAGTGCATTGTCCAAGTTCCCGCACTTTGCATACATATCAACCATAGCACTGGCAACATACACATCATGTTGAAAGCCCCTCTGTAATGCATATGTCTCAACCCATTTTCCCAAATCAAGTGCCCCAATAGAAGCACATGCAGATAGCACAGCTACTACTGTAACTCTATTTGGATTTGCACCTGAATCTCTCATGTCATTAAATAGTGTAATGGCCTCATCTGATGCTCCATTTTGTGCATACCTGGTGATTTTAGCCACAAAACAAATTAATACACTGTCAAAGTATTTGATCCTGTAGCTAAAGTAAAATACCTAATTTCCTTACTACATATGTGCCTCTAAGAATGTTGGACTTCTAAGGAAAATTTTAACAATAAATGAACAGTATATCACGGGATACTTAACTTCCGTTTCCAGTGGAACACATTCATCAAAAACAACAATTGAATAATCTAAATAGTCTCTTTTTTTACAAGAAATTAACTGAAAAATAACCATCATATAATCTTTCAAATAACAGAACATAGTCTATTACCCTGTAATCATGGCATTCCAAACAACAACATCCTTCTTCACCATTGCATCAAAGACTCTCCTGGCTGATGGTAACTCCCCACATTTCCCATACATATTAATCAAAGCAGATCCTATATATGAATTCAACTCCATCTTTCTCTCACCAACAAACACTTCTACCCACTTCCCTAACCTCAAATCCCCCAAGTCCCCGCATGCTCCAAGAACACTGACCAAGGTCATCTCATCAGGCACAAATCCTTGTTCCTTCATTTGATGAAACAACCTCACTGCCTCAAGTGCAAAACCCATTTTGTAGCACCCTGAAATCATTGAATTCCAAGAAACCAAATCTCGCTCACAAATATCATCAAACACCTTGTATGCATACTTCAATTCACTACACCTAGTATACATAGTAATCAAAGAATGATTCACATGACTATCCTTATCCAACCCAATTTTGAACACCATACCATGCCCTATCTCCCCGTGACTCAATGCTAAAAGGTTAGCACATGATATGAACAAAAATGGGTAAGTGAAATTATTGGGTGTCACACCTAAAAACTTCATTTTGTAATATAACTGAATAGAAAGAGAGTAGTTTCTCCATGTAGTTGTTAAGCCTCGGACCATAATATTGAATGCATAATCATTTGGACTTGGGATTTGGGCAAAGACAAGGGAAGCATAAGAAAAGTCTTTAAGATCAATAACTTTGGAGAGAAGGAAGTTGGGTTTGTCTAGTATCAAGTTTGCAAGCATTTGCATGTGGATTTGTTTCAATTGCTTTGTAGAAAGGCATAGTTTCAAGAGACTTGACAGTTTTTGTGTTAGTGTGTTACATTGTTGGCGAAGGCCGTTGGAGCCTGCAAAAGCTTGATGGCGCAAAATAAGGTTTGAGGAAGATGCCCTTAAGCACATGAACCTGAGCGTTGCTGTAGATTTGAATTGTTTTGCTTAATCACCTCATCATGCAACTGATATTGAACCTGCGAATGAATTAAGGGGGGGCAGAAATTTTGCAATGGTTATTTGTTTAATTAAATTCTAATAATTGAAGGGCACAAAATACAAATGAAAATCAAGTAAAAATAGATAACAATAAATCGAATTGAAGGAAAGGAAACGAAGAAGAAAGAACAGCAGAAGCAAGCACGTTCATCAATCATCAGAACAAAGCAATTCGGAAGATGGGAACGGAAATCTCAGAATAGAAAGCAAGAAAAATATTTAATCAAAGCAGAAGAACCACGAACCTCCAAAAGAACATGCAGCCAATTTCTAATTTAAATGGACAATTCCCTTCTTTCGAACGATTTTCTCTGGTTTCACTCTCTAGCCAGAAAAAGAAAATGCCGATTCAAAAATCCTCTCCCTAATCGTTCCTCCCCTCTTTTGCAAGAAAAACGAAGGACCAAAACTGATCGTC